>PVJX010003453.1:0-108582 GCA_004027295.1 Dolichotis patagonum | reverse complement strand
CCCTTTCAGGCTCCAGCCCTGTGTCTTCATCTGTGCTCCAAGTGAGTTGGATAAGTTATTGGCTAGGGACCTTTCCAACACCCCTATTCCAGAATTTCCTTTCCGAGGAGAGTTCCTGGAAGTTATAAAGTAGGACAGCATGTGCATTGGGAATGCACAGAGGAATCTGCCCCTTGGTGAGTCAAAAGTGGGTCGCCATGATGGTTGTTTATTGCTGGGCCCCCTAAGAACACTGTGAGGCCCCCTAAGAACACTGTGAGAAGACTCTGGGGCCCTCAGAAGAGCCAAGTCTGCTATTGCCTTGTAAAACCTCTGTGACTGACAAAGGCTCAAAGGCGTAGGCAGCAAGCTAGGGGGCCATTCTGAGGCTGGGGATGTTGCCCTCCTCTTTCCCTTGGTAGGTAGTGGGGTGTGGGGCAGGACAGAAGAGGAGTGGAGAGGTGGGACTCCTGGAGAAGCCCAGGCAAGGGGATGTTTGTTTGATTATTGCCCTAATGCTTATGGAAATGAAAAATGGCAGGTTGGGTGCCTCCATGTATCATACACTTTCCTTCCTACCACTCCTCAACCCAAAGATCTCCAGTGAGGTCTTACTGTGGTCTTACTCATTAAAACTCCTCAGGCTGTAATCCAAGCACTCTGGGAGACTAAGGCAGGAGGATTGCAAGTTTGAGCCCAGCCTGGGCAATTTAGTGACCAAGCGAGACCCTGACTGGAAATGTAGCTTATAAAATATCACCACAGAACCCTCATCAGAACAGTATAAAAATCATTTAATGGGCTAGGCTATTATTACCAAGCCCCGATGTTAGGCACCATGGGTTCAGAAATGAGCAAGACTCCTTGCACTCAAGGACTTCACACTTTCAGTAGATGATGGACACATAAGTCACTGATTTCTGCTTTTCTTTGGAAGGGTGCTGGTGATCAGATCTAGGACTTTGTGCATGGCAGGCAAGTGTAGTCAGTACCCTTGAGCCACCCTTCCAGCCCTCAGAGCTGTACATTTCAACCCAGTGTGGTAAGAGATATGCACAGACATGTACGGGGTGTCATGGAACATAGAATCATGTTCTATGTTCCAGAACATGTTCTATGTTCCAGCAATATAAAAACATAGAAAATGGACGTCTGCATTCTGGCTGCAGAGACAAGAGGAGATTCCTAAAAGAGACATAAGAACTAAATAAAAGATAAAAAGAACTAAATAAAAGATAAACAAAAAGATAAACAGATGGCCAAGGAGTGGGACCAGGGTATTCCAGTAAGAGGCAGGATGCTGTGCAAGAGTGTTCCACGGTCTTCAGGAGGGAAAACAGAGACCAAAAAGGAGGTGCTGTGGCTGGCACACAGCGTTGGGGAGCCCAGGACCCAAGGACACCTAGGAGAGGAGCACCTGGGAAGTTTCAACTTGATCCTGACAATGGGAACATACTGGAAGGCATACTGGAGAGGATGGGCTGCAGGAAGTAGGTCTGGATGGCAAAAGCCACTAGAATGTCAAGGGCCCTGCTTCTCTCAGTTCACTGACTGGACTCATTTATTCAAGGTCACTCAGCCTCCAAGCCGGTTGGGTCTCTACAGTACATTCCATTGTCTCTCAGAAAGTACTGCCAAGTACTAGTCTAGGAGTTAGCTAATAGGCTAATTTCCACTCATTTCATCCATATATATGGATGACTCCAGGTGCAAGACACATTGCTAAGCACTATGGGAAATATACAGAAGAATAAGGCATGGTAACTGCCCTCAACTCTGCTGCCTTTCGAATATTCTAGAAAAACATCAGAGGGTTTGCCAAGGTTAAATAGCAGTAACTGTAGTGATACCATAAGACATCTCTACATGTTTAGAATTAAAATGACTTCTAAGAATAACTTGGGTATTATGAATTTTTTTTAACAAGTAAATGATATAAATTTAGGTAGAAAGTTGTTCTACCAAGATGAAAATGTGGTATTTAGATCTTTTGACTGGCCCAGAGGAGTCCAAGTTAGCTGGTTTCTTCTATGGCCTCGTTTATATACCTTCTCTGTACAACAGTTTATTCTGAAAAATGGGGACAAATCTAACAGTGCTTCTGAAGCTGGCATACTGTGCTAGAAAATTTACTATCAAGTTCCATGAACGATTTCAATATAAACTTATGTATGCAAGACATTTCCCTTCATGGATTTTTTAACTTTAATTTTTTCCCTTACTCTGTTTCTCAGGAGGATTTGGTTCTTTCCCCTTCTATGATTTTCAGAACATTTCGAAACTCTTCAAATGAAAATATGCGAGTCATGACTTGTGGGTAGCAAGCTAGGACTTGTGGGGACAGTTAGGGGGAGGGCAAACAGTGCTATCTGCCAGCAATTGTTTCTCTCCTTGATTCAAATGAAGGAAAAGATCATGTTATTTATACAGCATAAGGTTCCAGATTTTCAGGAATGAAATCTGAGCCCCGCATGTCAACATATTGGTCTGGTCTGTCTTGGAATCTACAGTAGATGGATTTCTTTGTGCTGGGAAACATTAGGAAGGTCAATATTCTTTTCTGATTTTTTTCTTTTAAGAAAAGAGTTCATTCTCACACTCCAAAGTGGTGGTATTAGATATCATCCAGATAATACGCTCAATGGTCGTGTGGACTTCAGTTTCAAACATAAAGCCCCAGGGCAAACAGCTTTTATGTATTCAGTTACATGTTCTTTATTTCACAGATAATGTTTTTCAACAAATACTCTCAGCCTGGGAGGAAATACAGAAATGAACAATCAAGTGCAATAAAAAATAATACAGATGTTAATAACTCCCAAATTGCAAGCAACTCCGAGAGACATTGACCTGGGCTTGAAAAACTACCAGCTGCCCCAGCAAGGAGAATTCACAGAAAGCGCAGGTTAGGCAGCAGCCTGTTGGTGAAGATGGGTGCTTGGCTCTGCAGTAGTAGTAAAAGCGCTGGGCTGGGATCAGAGGACTTGGCTTCAAGTCTTGCCCTCTTTTGGATGAGTTGTACAATAAGGTGTAATCACTTCCCCTCCTAGGCTATCAGCTTCCTCCAATTCAAAAAAAAGGGGTTGACCCAGACCCAGAGGAAAGGGTACAGGCTTTGGAATTGGGCAGTTGGAGGATTGCCTCCTGGAGGATTGCCTCTCTGTTGTGTGGCTTACCAATGTGTACCCTGGGGCAATTATTCTCAGAGCCTCAGTTTCCTCCCCTATGAATCAAGGACAATGCCTAATACCTTCCTATCTGAGCTGCCCTGGGGATTAAAAAAGATAATGTTTTAAAAGTGTCTGGCACTTAGCATACAGCACTCGGGGAAACGTTAATTCCTTTCCAGCTTTCTCTTTTTAAATCTTTTTCCGCTCCTGAAACACTGGGGACCCAATCCTCTTCCTTTGTCTTGTAAATCCAGTCCACAGTTTAGAAAAATCCCTAATTCCCAATCACTGCAAAGCACACACACACACACACACACACACACACACACCTGAATTGCCTCTTTTAGTTTTCCAATTTGCCACTCAAACTTTCTCCCTGGGAAGTATTTGCCCCAGTTTGCCATCTCTTAAAGAGCTTATCCACACAGAATTTTCTTTCCTAACTTTGCTTGAACTTCTCTTCCTCAGAGTGGCAGTGGAGCAAAGCTTAGGGTGAAAGGAGTTGCCTGTTCTCCCCCTCGCTGTTGCTGAGCTCCTCTTTTCTTCCATTTCAATGTCTCCAAGTGTTTTGTGGGGAACTCAAGATTTAGCAAAGTGCTCCCAGAGTAGAAAAGGCACAGACTCTGCCCACTTTCCTATCTGTGGCTTGAGGATGAGTGGATTCTAAACTAGGGTCCCAGACTGGGGGAAGCAGCACAAAGGTATAGCACTTGCCTAGCATGTGTAGACCCTGGGTTCCAACCCCAGAACTGCAAAAAAGGGAGGTCACTTTGGGGGTTGCTTTTTCAATGGCTTGACTTAACTGTCCTGGATAGAGTGCTGCTGCTGCTGCTGCTGCTGGGAACGGAACTCCTTGCTCGGAACTCCCTAATTCCAGGGAGGCTTCAGATGTGTGTTTATAAAAGGAATTCATATAATATACATGTTTACAACAGGAATATAACAGAAATTACAGAAAGTTGGGACTATTACAGAATATTTTATGGGAATATTACAGAAATCTTGACAAGTAGAGAAAAAGAAACAGCCTTCCTGTTCATAATTCCACCTCCTCCTAAACACAGACACTAGTAGAATATCCCTATTTTTAAAATTTTTAAAATTTTTATTTATTTATTTTTTGGGTACCAGGAATCAAACTCATAACCTCATGCTTGCCAGGCAGTGCTTATGCCACTGAGCTAAACCCTTGGCCCATAATATTGCTATATTTTTAATTATTTCCCAATATGTAGGTATACCCACACTTTCTGTACCTTGCTTTGACAATTATTATGAACTTTTCTATGAAAAGACTTTTCTACATAGTTATTATTTTAGTAGCTGTACACTAACACTATACCTAATGAATTCAGTATCACTTATTTTGCAATTTTCTTTTTGGTTCTAGTGATTTTGTGCCACAACTAAAACTGCATCATGTATATAAAATTTTGAAAAATAAAATAAAATAAAATAAAATTTCGATTTCCTTAAAGTTGTCTCCCAGAAATTGATATCAGAGGGTTAAATGTGTATGTGTATGTTTATGGTATCACAAAATGTAAATCATGCCTGTTTTACAAAGTGTTGAATCTCTAATTGCAGTGGGTCAAAGTGTCCTTTTATTGTTGGTTTGTTATTGTTTTTGCAGTGCTGAACATCAACCCAAGATTTCAAGCTAAGTCTGCTCTACAGCCCAGGTCTGCTGAAAGTATCCTTTAACTGTACTTTTGTAAAACAGGCTATCATTATTTTATAAACAGTCAGGACTTTTTTCAGGAGAGATAGATAGATATTTTTCCACCACTGGGGATGGAATCTAGGGCTTTGCACATGCTAAGTGACATGCTCTACCACTGAGCTATACTCTGAGTCCAATTTTTTGGTTTGTTTGTTCTGTTTTTGAGATAAGATCTCTCTGTGTTGCCCAGGCTATTTTCTAACTCCTGGGCTGAAGTGATCCTTCTGTCTCAGCTTTCCAGTATTTGGGCCCAAATGTATGTACCATCATGCTTGGAAAGGGTAACTATTTTGACTTTCAATGAGAAGAACAGTTTTTTGCCCTTGAGTTTGACTATAATATTAATAGTTTGTTTTTGTTATTGTTACTTTTGCTTGCTTATTTGAGACATAGTCTTACTCTGTAGTCTAGGTTCTACTAGAACTCAAGATATTTCTGTCTCATGTTCCAGAGTGTTGGAGTTACAAGTGTACACTAACACGTCTCCCCTGGTTTTTAAGTAAGCCTCTTGAAATGAGTGGAATTACAACTGAGAAAGGCATTTTAGTCAGGTGTGGTGATATACTGCACACCTGTCAACCCAGCACTCTGGGAAGCTGAGACAGGAGAATCAGAGGTTCAAGCCTAGCCTGGACAACTCAGCAACTTAGCAAGACCCTGTCTCAAAAATTAAAAATGAGAAAAGGGATGGGAATATAGTTTAATGCTAAGGCCAATCCCTAGTGTTGAAGAAAAGAAAAAAGGAAGTTTAGAAAACCAAGGAGGCTGTCCCTCCCAGTAATACTATTAAAGGAGAAATGACAAAACCCAAGCGGTGAATGTAAGTCCTTCACAGATAGAACAGAGTAGGACATGGGTCTAGGAAGAGCTAAAGGGTGGAGCCCAGACCACTGATGAGACCCAAGCTGTAGGTGTGAGAGACCAGCCATTTGAACAAATTGTAAGCAAAAGACACTGGAGTCTAGACAGCATCAACTATGGTTCAGACTGTGGGAGATGCAGAACTCCAGAGCAAGCGCACCTTTCCTACTCTGTAAATAACTAATACAACCAAGGTCGATGCGGGCCAGTGTGAATAACTTATGTAACCCAGGTCATTACTGGCACATAGACACTATTATATAGACCCCCTATATATAGTTGAACTGCCATGCAAGTGTGTGTAGTTGAGCAGCATTCAAGATTAAAGATGTCTAATCCAGTCCACAGTTCTGCATTTCTTCTTTGGACTGCCTGAATCTCAAGTGACCCTCTAAATCTGAACTGGTGACAAGTCACAAGGACTTAGTAAAGAAATGAAAGAGAAGCAAATTTTTGATTTGTTAACAAAATGACAACATCTGTGGGTACAGAGAAAAGGAACACACCACTCTGCATCTCTCTCCCTCCCTCCGTTCCTCCTCTCTCTTTCTGTTTAGTGCTGGAAGTGAACCAGGCCTCCATCATGCTAGGCAATCTCCCTACCACTGAGTTACACCTCCAGCCCCTCTTTCCCCTCCTTTTTTGTGGTGATGAGGATTGAATCCTGGACCTTGCCCTCATGCCAAACATGTATTCTGCCACTGAGCTACATCCCAAGCAAGTTTGCCTCTCATTTATCTACACCTTCCTTGTGCCCCAGTATTCTTTGGAGGCTATCTCAGTGAATCCTCACCCTAACCCAAGGAATGAAGTTGTCCCATTTATCTCCAGTGAAAACTGAGGATCACAGGTTCAACATCACAGCCAAGGCCTCATATTTATTTCCAATGCCAAAAGTGAGGATTTAAAACCAGGCCTTCCTACTGCAAATATAGCACTCTCCAAATGAAGAAGAAGATTTGGATGAAGAAAGAGAAGTGACATTTATATTCATCCAGACAGTGAAAGCCTCAATCAGAGAAACCCCAGAGAGATAAACCAGTGGCACATATGTCCAGCACAGTGAATGTGAGATTGTGAGGATTTCTTTGCCTTTTAAACAAGTTTTCCTCTCCCCTGAATCAATGAAGGCACATGTCCCAAACTCCATTTCAAGTGCCTCCTCTGTTTCTCAGTTAAAGTGGAAACCAGGGATTTGGCTCAGCAGCATAAGTACCTCCCTGGCAAGTGTGAGGTTGTGAGTTCAATCCCTGGTACCGTAAATAAATAAATAAATAAATAAAGTGGAAACTCCACCTGGTTTAGAGGGCTTGTGGCACAAAAAGCCAGAGTTAAGGCACTTGCCTCCTATCCCCTTTACAACTCATTATTTCCTTAAAAATAACCAATGGATTTGAAATACAGATTGTGCTTGACTGGTCGCCAATTCAAATGTGTTCTTTTTTACTGTCTTCTAGTCTGCATATAGTTGTTGGGCCTGAGAAAATGACACCCCAATTAAAAGCCTCCTTAAGCTGCCTCAGAAGCACAGTTGCTCTCTGATCTTCTATGTCCTTTGGCTTCTGCTGCCCTTTCTCCCCTGCCCAAGGCAAGCCAAGGGAACTAGGATTTCTCTTCCCCAAGGCAGTCAGAAGAACTAGACCACTTTCCCCCAAAGCCAGCCATCAAACCTAAAAATATTACTCTAACCTTTCCCTGTCTTTCCCTCTTGTAGCTAATCATAAAGAAATTCTTCGAGCTTCTTTGTCTGGTGATAGATCATAAGACGCACCCCCAACCCCCACCCATTCCCAAAGGGGTACTGCCCCACACCTGCAAGGAAGGAATGCTGTTTGGAGAAGCCAGGAAGAATCTGAACAGACAGGCCTCACTGGCCTTCCCCACTCACTCCATTGATTTGGATCACACTTTTCTTGCCCAATCACATTTCTACACAGCTATCCATGCTGCATCCAACCTAAGCATAAAAAATGGATAGCTCACCTTCAGTCTTTGGGCCTTCAATTTGCCTTCCATGTCACATAAAGCTCAGATCAAATAAATTTCTTATGCTTTTTCCTTCTTGACCCAGCCTTTGTTTTAGGGATGTTAGCTGTGACCCTTTATGATGGGAGGGGAAAGGAATTAATTATCCCTTTGTCTTCCCCTACATAGTTTTCAAAAGTACACCGGTTGTACAATGTGCATCTGTTGGAGATTTCAGTAACAGAGGCTAGTCTTGGAATCAGAGAAATGTCTCATCTTGGCTGGTTTCAAGGCCTGGGTTTCCAGAACTCCCACACTCAGCACTCAGCAAGGAAGGAAACCCAGCTGGCTCATTTTCTTCAGAGATCAAGCTTTTGTGTAAAACAACAGTTATAATAGCTAATTATTATGTGTATGTATATACACATACTTATAATAGCTAATTATTATTATGTATATGTATATGTACACAAATCTGGAAGGAAATACTCCAAAATGGTAGCATCAACTTGCTAATACTTCTTGAATAGTGGTATTATAGCAAATTTTTAGGATTTTTTATTATAGTTTCTTGTGTTTTCCAAAAAATTTCATAATTGCAATGATCTGAGCCAAGCCTGGTAATGCAGGCCTATAATACCAGCAGTCTGGAAGGCTGAGGCAGGAGAATCACAAGTTCTAGTCCAGCCTGGGCAACTTAGTGACTTAGCACAACTTTGTCACAGAATGAAAAAATTAAAATGGGGGTGGGTGCAATGGCAGCCACCTGTATTCCTAGCACTCTGGGAGGCTGGAGCAGAAGAATTACAAGGTTAAGTCTAGCCTGGGCCACTTAATGAGACCTTATCTCAAAACAGTATAGATATATATTACTAAAGGACTAGAGATGTAGCTCATTGCAAAAGTCCTGGGTTCAATCCCCAGTACCACAGACACACACACACACACAGAGGAAAAGGAGCAATCACTTACTTATTGAGTACCTTTAATTTACCAGATGTATTTTGGATATGGATTCATTTTGTCCTCCAGCAATGCTGCGAGACAGGTTTTCACCGCGGCAGTAATATAGAGGAGGGAATGGGCTCAGAGAGATCTGTGGCCGGGCTAAGCTCACGCATTAAGTTAGTGGGAATTCTGGGCCCAGAGGCAGGTCTTCGTACATCAGAGCCTGTGCTCATTAATTATATGCCATTTTCTCTCATTATATATGCACTCATACACATGCAACATGATTCCTGGCCTTTTAACCTCAGTCTAGTAGGAAAGATAAGATAAATGCATGTACAAGCAGTCCCTGCTTTATGGATACTCATTACAAACAGAAGTCCTTCTTGTCTGTTAACTAGAAACTCTGCCTCTCAGGTGTGTGAGACGGCTGAGCTGGGCTGCAGGAAATGCTCTCAGCCACACACACACCAGTCTTGCCCAGGCTGGGATTCATCAGTGCTCTTCCAAGTCCTTAGATTGCAATGGGGGATTCTTTCCATTCTGCCTTGAACTAGTGATCCTCAGGTTTCAATACTCATACAGAGCACCTGGGGATCTTATCAACTGCAGATGGTGATGCAATAGTTGCAGGGGTGGGGCTGAGATTTTGCCTGACAATCTGTCAGATGATAGCCAGCTTCAAGCTTGAGGACTGGTTAAGGGGCAGTCAGGAGTTAAATGAGTTCTCCAAGATCTGAACCTCAGTCCTCTGTCCATCCCATGCGGAAGGTTGCTCCTCATCTCCCTGTAGGCCAGATGAAGAGTTCTCAGTCCTGCACTGCCAGGCCAGGTTTTCAGTCCCTGGGCCTCACTGCCCTGAAAGGGTGAGGGACCCAGGCTTAGATGAGCACTGACCCTGCATCCCTGTCGCAAGGAAGCAGCACGGGCCGGCTTCAGCCTCAAGTAAGATGCGCTCTTCTTCCAGTCCCTGTGCCACTTGCAGCTGTCCACAAAGCAGAACTGGGGACCCATTCCTGCCCATGGGAACTGGGGAAGTGCTTCTTCCCTGGTAGGGTGGTTCAACCCTGGGCCAGATGCTCATGGGGGCTGATGGCTCCTCCTTCTCTTAAACTAGGCCTAGTGTTCCTGCCTGTTGACACCTTAGTCACCTGTCTAGGGGTCTTGTCCTAGACCTGCCTGGTAGCAGGGTACTGGAGCTCTGGGACTCTGATGCCGCTTCCAGTACATGGGTCAGCTTCCCAGGAAGCCCCATGGGCAAGGACAGGTAGACCTGCTGGGATAGGCGACAGGACACGAAGCTGAGGCTGGACTGATATCCTGTCCAGGAGGCAACTATGCAAGATGGTGCAGCCAGAACAGGGAGGTACCGTCTGCATTGCTTCTCGTTATGCATAATGAATCATAATTATAATACTTGGAATGTATATAGGGCCTGCTTTCCAGAAGCTCAAAGCTCAATAGAGTACTTGAGTTTCTCAGTCAGTCTCTCACACAGAGGCGCACACATACTTTAAAGAGCAGGCCAAAAAGTGTTATAAATAAAATTCTAGAACATGAGTAGGAGGAATAAACAGGAAAAATTCACTGGAAGAGATGAAAACGCACCAACTCCTTGTGGACGGCTTCACTGACAAGCCACAGTCGTGCTATTCATCAGAAACGAGGCTAGCTTGGACTGTCTCCTCCTCTTGTTAATACATGTGTTAGAGGTGGTGTAAATACCGTTGCCTCTTGGGATAAGGCCAACAGTAGAGGAAACAAGATCATCTTCGCTGGCAGAGGAAGCATGTTCCCTGCTCAGCCTCACCGCTGAGCGTCCTGCCTCCTAGCCGGCCAGCCACTGTGGTGCTGACCCATGGCTTGTCTCACTTGCTTCTCCCTATCCATTTGTATCCTTCCTCCAAGCTGAAGCGTCTCCCACTTTCTTCTCTCTACTTATCCCTGAGTGCTTCTCATCCTCTAAGAAAGCATTCTGTTGATCTGACATGTTCTCAGTCCTTCATCTACCCCTTTGGGGCCTCTCTGGTGTGAATATTTCCCCTGGCTGGGACTCACAGAAGGCCCAGCGACCTCATCCCTCCTCTGATTCCAAGGACTGCTGGCTATCTGGCTCTGACACACACCACCTGCCTTGTAGAGTTAGCTTTTCGGTTCCCGGCAACAGTGGATGCTCCTGGAGGGACAAGGCTGTGGCTTGTTCTCTGTTCGTGGTATGTGCTTCACCTGTGGCTTTGTTCAAAACTTCAGTAGCAGAGGAGTTGTCCAGGAGGTGCTCCTGATGTCAATGGCGTGTGTGTGTGTGTGTGTGCATGTGTGTGTGTGTGCATGTGTGTGTGTGTGTGCATGTGTGTGTGTGTGTGTGTGTGTTAGGAGAAGGTGCTAGAGATTAGAAGTGAAGTGATTTTGATGACTTTAGTTTTTTGGGGGATGGCTTTGGGAGTACTAGAGATGAAACCCAGGGTTTCACACCTATGATCTATCACTGAAGTACACCCTGAGCCTAATTTTGATTATTTTAATTGAAGCACCATTTACTTTACCAAGTGGCTATGCACATGATTCATAA
The DNA here is from genome assembly GCA_004027295.1 of Dolichotis patagonum. Lineage (NCBI taxonomy): Eukaryota > Metazoa > Chordata > Mammalia > Rodentia > Caviidae > Dolichotis > Dolichotis patagonum. Next base: position 97,367 of record PVJX010003453.1, on the reverse strand, counting down.
CTCCTGCAATAATTCCTGTCTCAGATCACTTTGCTTTTATACCCTTCTTTGCCACCTCCTACAGTTTTGGCTTCCTGTTTGTATTGAGTTAAAGGATTTCTAATTTTCAGGCCAAGGTAGCACTTTCAAAAATAACACAAGCACCATCTCCAGAGCTCTAGAACTGCTTTCAGTTCTCATATTCTAGAAATCCAGGAATTACAAAGATGTTGCTAGGAAATAGAGAGGTATTTTAGTTGGGCCTCCACAAATAAGAAATAAAAGAGCCCATGGGGAAAAACGTGGTTCTGGAAGGCTCTGAAGAACCCAGAGAATCTGCTAAATAATATTTTTGTCTGCTGTTTGTAAATGTGACTCGCTTTGAAACCATCTGTCATGCAGCCCTTTGGAGAGAGCTGAGAAGTATTTAAATCTGTGAAAATGAGTATATTTTTGTATCTACCAAAGCAATGTTTTAATGGGTCCCTGCTGCATGTTGTCCAGTGCATTTTTCCAATTGTCAAGTAAAGTTTAAATGGAACTCAAAGAGGAGACACAGTGTTGTGTGGAGAGGCGGTGCACAAATTCTTGGTGCAAATGCACAGAGGCGCTGCGAGGCAGGTGGCAGTGCGTGGGGTGCAAGGATAGGGTCAGATCATACTGCTGCTCCTTCACTTTAGGGAAGGAAACAGCCATTCCCTAGGTGGGGGAGGACAAGAGCCAGCTGCTCCTCATTTCCTGGGAAAGGGCTAGCTTTAGGCAGCCAGAATTGGTATCGCTGACAGCCCAGCAATTCAACCTTTATACCATTTCTGTTGTTACTGCTGCCCTCAGTCCCTTTGGGGAATATCACAAACTTAGCAATGCCCAAGACCTCTGAATTACAGGTGGCAGCAACAGCAGCAGCAGCTGTTATAGTAAGAAATTGGAAAATTATTGAAAAGGCTTCCTTATGTTGCAAGGAGAAGGCAGACTTTGGGGGAGAACTTCTTTCTACAAATACCAGTAAGACTACTTACTGGTATTGCACACATGCTGGCTGCTGGGGCGTCATCACTTGTGTTTGGGGGAATATTTCTTCTCTGTCCAGGAAAAGTGTAAGTTTCTTGAGGGCCAGATTGATGTCTACTGCAGAACTCAAGTGTCAGAACAGAAAGGAACGCCAGTGCTCAAACACCAGAGATGACAAAAACAGGGACTAGAAAGTGGAAAATGGCAGTTATGACTCTATCAGAAGCCTCTGGACCCAGAGTCCAAAGATTTCTCACCATGTCATTCTCCAAAATCTGTCACAGGTAGACTACTTAATGACTGCTTCACAAAAAGAAATGCTGTAGAAATTCCGTTTTATTTAATTTGCAGTACTAGGACTTGAACTCAGGCCTTCTCACTGAGCCACATCCCCACTCACTGAGCTACATCCCCAGCCTCTTTAGTTAGTTTTTATTGAGACAGGCTCTTGCTAAGTCACTAAGTTGCTCCAGCTGGGTCCAAACTTGCACTCCTCCTGCCTAAGTCTCCGAGAGTGCCCGGATTATCGGCATACATTACCATACCCAGCTGGAAACTTCTATTTCAATATCTAAACACAGCCCATGATAAAGTATTTCTGTCTACCAAGGAACTGAAATTTGTACTCAAAATAAGTATATATGCCTAGATGTTCATAGCAGCACTACTCACTATAACGAAAAGGTAGAAGTGACTCAAGTGTTTCCCCACAGATAAGTGCATCAACAGAAGTGTGATATATAACACAATAGACTATTACTCTGCCATAAAAAGGAGTGAAGTACTGACATATGTTACCACATGAATTGACCTTGAAACATTATGCTAAATGAAACAAGCCACACACGAGAAGGTCTATATTGTATGATTCTACTTGTATGAAATGTCCAGAGTACAAAAATTAAGAGCTAGGCAGTAGTGTCAAGGACTGATAGGAAGATGAAATGAGGATTTATTGCTTAATAGGCACAAAATTTAAGGTGATGAGAAATGTTTAGAACTACTGTAATTAGAGGTAGTGGCTGCTCAGCATTGTAAATGCACTAAATGCTCCCAAGGGGTTCATTAAAATGTTTACATTTACGTTATATAAATTTTACCTCAATTTTGAAAAACAACAAAAACAAAAGCAGCAGCTGACAGTATTGACTCAAATTAGATGGCCACTCTGACAGCCAGGTCCCCAGCTCCTCCTTACTAGTAAAGTGGAGCTTTGTCCCTCAACAGAATTTGGGGCTATCATCTCAAGCATTCCTCACGAGTGCCCCACTGAATCCAATACTTCTCTGATTCTACCTGGCTCTTCACACTTGGCTCTGTAGCTGGCAAGGCACCCAGTATATGCCATGATGCTTGTGTCTCTACAGCTGCATCTCATCTTGATCTTCAGCTCTCCCTCCTGTGCTAGACGTGAATACATTACCTCTTCCCACACCTCTGGCTCCTTAGCATGCCTGGCAAGATCCTGATATCTTGGTCCCAAGTCCTCAACTTGCCCAGCACCCACCCACACTCACCTGAGAGTCCCAAGGTCATGGATTTAGAGAATAGTAACTTGGGAAATGTTTGAGGATCATGCTAGAAGAAAGACTTTTGAGTTGAGATATGATATAAATAAAAGACAGGGAACAAGCTGGGTATGGTAGCACATGCCTATAATTCTAGTACTCTGGGAGGCTGAGGCAGGAGGATCACAATTTTAAGACTAGCCTGGACAATGTAGCAAGTTAGGGAGATCCTGCCTTAAAATAAAAAAAGGGCTAGGGATGTAGCTCAGTGTAAAGATGCTTAATTAAATTCTGAAAAACACACACAAGCAAAGGGAAATCTGTATCTATATGTATGTATATTATATCCATTCAAATACATATGTAAATAGTTTATATATATATATGTATGTATGTATCCACACATGTATATATATAGTTTTAAATGGTAAGTCACATGTATCTGTAAAATACAAAAAATCCTCAAATAATAAATATAATTAATAAATTATACAATTATAATTATGTGTATATTATTACACCTAACCCTTTACTCAAGAACTCTTAGCCATTGATATGTTGGGGTGGCACATACATATAAATTGCACTATTTGGGAGGCTTCATGTAGGAGGATTCCAAGTTCAAGGCTAGCCTAGGATACTGAGCCAGACCCTGTGTCAAAATAAAAAGTGTTAGTCATGGTTATTATATGCTCCCATTTACCATTAAGGTATATCATGCACACAGTGACATGCATGAATCTGAACTAATACATTTTTGCATATGTATATACCCATGTAACCACTGCCTGGATCCTAAGATAGAACATTTCTAGAACCTCAGATTGTTTTCCTGCATTTCTCTCTTTGAAGGAACTAAAATATTCACTGAAACAGCAAACTTTCCAAATCATATAACTTGTATATATCCATCAAAAGCAAGCAGAGTCCTGAACTCATACATTAAAGAGAATAAAGGTAGGAGTCATAGAAATTAGACTAGATTACTCAAAATTGGAAATTGGACTCATGAACAGAATTTTTCTTCTGTGTATTATTAGAGATTTAATCCAGGGGTACTTTATCACTGATCTCCAGCCTCAGTCCTTTCTATTTTATTATATTTTATTTTGAGACAGTGTCTTGCTACATGGCCCAGGATGGCATTGACCATGATTTTCCTGCCTCAGCCTTCTGAGTAGCTGAGATTATAAACATGAACCATCATGCCTGGCTTTGACATATTTTCATAGTTGCCTCCTCACCTTCATCCTGAGAAGTCAAGGGAAGAAAAAAAGCAGTGTTCTTTCAGAGGTGGCAAAGTTGAAAGACCCGGGAAGAACCACTTCCTTATTTCGGCCAATTTTTGTGCATTCTCCCTTTACCCCAAGGATGCTGGGATAAGTCACCACATACTATGAGAACTACTGAGAAAATGCCAGTTAGAATTATCATCAAAAGCCAGCTTGGGTGAGGGAAGCGTGCGTGTGTCAGCAGAAAGAGAATGGAAAAGGGACACCCCCACTGCCGCCCGCACTGTGCGTGCAGCCTGGATTCAGCCCCATGCCCGGAATGTCTATCCAGGTCTCACAGTTCTTGTGCTCATTTAAATGCGTTATTGTTACAGCAGCGGGAACAGCAGCAGTTCGGCAGACATTGCCCATCAGTGGTTAGAAAATGACAAATGTCAAACTAGGTCTGACCTGCTCTCCAACTCTTTTTATCCCTGGTATCTCTTTGGAATAAAAATGCCTGCTCCCTGCTGAGTCTTCTTAAAAATGCATATTGTCTCTTTTCACAGAGGCTGAGGACTGAGGACGATGGTGCTATGAAAAACAACAAGGGAAGAAAAGAAAAAGAAAAGGGAATCACTCCAACTTTTCAGGTTTGAAGTTCAAGTTCAAAAATCTGTTGGATTAATTGGCCCTTCATTAAGAACATTCTGGTGTCCGTTTAAACAATGTTGCTTTCTAACTGGGCTTTCATTTTCCAGATCAGTTTCCTGCTCTTCACTGCCAGAGCAAGTTGCAGAAAGTTCAGGGCCAAAGTTGGGGGGAGGGTGACCTTCAGCTCTTCAGAACTGACACCAGATAACTTGTCTGCTTCTCCAAACGAAGTGGAGAATGAGTGTAAAATGCAGTGTGTGCACTGGGGGTGTAGCCTGTGGTAGTGAGCTTGCCTACATGTGTGAGGCCCTGGGTTCCGTCCCCAGCACCATATACATACACACTGCAATGTGCTATACCACGTGTTACCAGGTATTCCTCCTAATCTTGAGCCACAATGTACCTGCTACCTGAGAGCCCTGTTTCTCAGATGAAATCATTAGTAGAAGCAGTAAGCTAAGAGAAGACCATTACTACTGCCACTGCTCTCTTTAGACCGTTTTTGCCTCTCTCAGTCTTTCCTGTAGGCTTAAAATTTACAAGAGAAAAGAAAAGAAGGATCAAGTTTGAGAGGCTTGACTAGATGAAGGCCAGGTCCCTTACAAATTGCATATTCCAGCTGCCTCTGCTACCGAGTTCCCTGCCTCCTCCCCTGTGTTGCTTTGCCTGTGCAATTTTCCCACCAGCTGGGCGAGATGTAGAAGAGTAATATAAACATGTTGGAAAAATGAATGTTGCAAAAGTGCCTTCACAATCTAAGTGCCAAACTTAAAGTATGACTGTTTTTATTTAATCCAAGGGATATGAAGAAATAATTTTCGTCCCATGAATGAACCATTTATGTCCAGTTGGCAAATTAGAGAAGGAATTCTCTCCCAATTATGTTGAAATGCACATTTAAGAGCTAAGGTTGTAGATCAAATCATGTGCAGTAAGCTAGAATAATGAATATCTATGGCAACCCTTTCGCCATTACATGAATACTCACTGAAAACTGGTTTTTTTTTCCTCCAGTAATTAGAAATGTTCTGTATGAATCAGACTATAAATAAAAGCTTAGGTGCAGAAAAGAATAACCAGTCCTCTTTTTATACTACTTTTGGTCTTTGCTCTACTATGAACATGGGAAATGAGGTGTAATTTGTACAAAAGTTATATGTTTCATGCAAGCTTTGCCACAGTTATAAGGCATGGGAAAATATCAATAACAGTAGATGTGCAGGTATTGCATAAAAATGGTCATGTTACTTTTCAGGCCTCGGTTACCTCATTGAGAAGTTGGGGCTGGGGCTGGGGATTTAGCTCAGTGGCTTAAGCGCCTGCCTGGCAAGCGCAAGGTCGTGAGTTCGATCCCCGGTACCAAAAAAAAAAAAAAAAAAAAAAGAGAAGTTGGGGATGGTAACAAATATCTTCCCTGTAGTGAGAGGTTCACATTGTATGAAAGTATAACTTATATAAGTCAATGCTAATTATAGACTAGTACTGATACAATTCATGTACCCCAATAAAAAATTATTAAACCAATATACTGTCATACTGAATAAAATTTCAGTGCTGGGAGGGATGAGTCTGAGCACATTGGGAAGTAGGTGGAATTTGTAACAACCATAACAACAATCATAATAGCTAATGTTTTTTTTTGTTTTATGTATATATATATCCATACATATGTATGGGTGTATTTATTTGCGGCACTTAGTATTAAACACAAGGCCTCACACTGAGCCATATCCCCAGCCCATTTTTTATTTTTTATTTGGAGACAGGCTCTTATTAAGTCACTAAGTTGTCCACGCAGGGCTCAAAATTGTGATCCTCTTGCATCAACCTCCAAGAGTGTTAGGATAACAGGTGTTGTACCACCATGCATGGCTTTTTTTTTTGAACCCTACTTTTAGTTTCTATGAGAGAAGGGATTTTGTATTATTCATAAGTATATCTTCAAAGCCTTAAAGAGTGCCAGTCTTCAATAAACACTGTTGAATAAAGGAAAGAATAATGGATAAGTGAAGATATGCTTTTATACCCTGCAGTGTGGTAAGTGCTTTCCAAGTACTTCAAGGTCTTTGTATTTTCTAGTCCGTGTCTGGTGTTGAGACTATAACAATGAATTAGGCATGCTCTTGACCAAGAGGAATGCCTTTTTCCCTAGCACTAGGGATGGAACCCAGGCCTCAAACTCTAGGCAGGCACTCTATTATTGAGCCATGGCCACATCCCAGCAATGTTTTTCACATATCTTCCTTTTAAATTCTCACTGTGTAGGTGCAACTTGAGAAAATCGAGGCTCAGAAAAGATAAGTTACTTTACTAAGGACACAGAGATAATAAACGGCAGAAGCATGATTCAACTGACACTTGACCTAAACCCACAGTCTCTTTCCCTGGATAATACTGCTTTTTTTTCTTTTTTACTTTATTTGTTTATTTTTTTGCACTTAAGAACCCCCAGTTGAAGAAATGTTGGGCCTTTATGGTTTTGTTGAATAGGCTGCAGTAGCCTTACTTAACCTCTCTTCAGGCCGTCCAGTGCCTCCTTATCTCTCCAAATCCTTCCTGAAGTAGTACTTTGATCTTCATACTCTGCTTATGGAGTCTGGGATTTCACAAATTCCAAGCAGGAACTCTGCCACTGATCTATACCCAGTCTTCAATCTCTGCTTAGAAGTCTTTGGTCTTGATAGGATCAAGATGGCCCCCAGGCTCATGTTCCCCCATTATCTGGCACCTCATTTCATGATAGTCCCTCAGAAAACTTGTACTCAGTAAAGATAATGTCTCCATTGGCTTCTATTGGCCTCTATGTCCCCAAGCTGTCTCTGCCTGTGTGATTCTTCTTACCTTTTCCAATCATTTACTTACCAGCCTCACACTATCTTCCAAGTTATTCTGAGTAAGTTTTGGGCTTAGTCAATAATGGAAAATGACTGTCATTGAACTGGTACTTAGATGACTTCAATTTAAATTTCTGAATGTTTCCTCATCCATAAATTAGGGATAAAAATATGTACGTGCTTCACAAATAATACATAGAGACGTAATACCAAACTCCACAGTACTGAATGAATACATTATTGTTGTTGATATTGTCCTCCCATAGAAGCCCCTATCCCCTTTTTTGACAGCACTGGGAATTGAACCCAGGTCCTTTGAACTGAGCTGCATTCCCAACCCCATTTTTTTTTTGAGATAAGGTTTCACTAAATTGCCCAGATTAGGCACATATTTGCCATCCTTCTGCCTCTGTCTCCCAGAATGCTGGGATTATGGACGTGTGCCATTATGCCTGGCTCACAGAAGACTTTTAAACCTGGCATATGACACTTGCAAGTGATGCAATAAGGAGATTGATTTTGTGACTACTCCTGGCTGGATAAAGAGAGAGGTTGGAGAGAGACTTGTGAGGTGGTTGGCTCTACAATCTGGACAAGAGGAAATGAAACCTGGATAGGGGCTGATGGTCATGGAAGGGAAAGGAAGGCTCAATACATCTGTTGTGACCTGCGTGGCTCTTGAGGTTCCTAGGGTGAGGACTGTGAAGGGCAGTGAGGCGATGAAGAAATAAAGATGAGACACAGAAAGCTGAGATAGGTGGAGCCCTCATTCCAGATGGGAGGAAAGGAACTGTCTCCTCACTGTAGGACTGTTTTTTTAGACACTTATCACAACAATGTCACGTGGAACCTCTTTGCCTAGCAGCCCATTGCTTGGATTGTCTAGGGGTTTGGTGTTTTTCTGTGCTGAAGCAGCTTCTTTACTTGGCTTGCCCTGGGCATTCTTTGTTCTTGGGACAGTCATGCCCCAGCCCTGCACATATGATCAGTTTCTAGCTTCAGTGGCTCCCAACATAGATCCATGTGATTAATAAAGAGAGAACAAATGGGTTAAATATGGCACCAGAACAGTGAACAGTATGGCATGGACAGGACAATATGGCACCGGGGACCTGGAGCTGGTGGTTAATTCTGTAACTTAGGTGAAATCTCTGAGGGGAAGGAATGGTAAGCAAAGTTGAGACATAGATAAAGAATATCAAAAGGAGGTATGGAATTTGGAACAAAGGACAAGAACAGGTTACATCACTTCTTGGTGGTGGCTGATGTAATTAGTCTTCCATATCTCCACAATTTCCCTTTGCAAATTCAACCAGCCATGCTGAAAGTGTTTTTAAAATTATATCTGAATTGAAATTGTATAGACTTTTGTTGAGACAGGGTCACACCATTTAAAATTTTATTTTATTTTATTTTATTTTATTTTATTTTATTTTAAAAGGGAGTAAAATCAAACACAACAAAACAGAATAGAATGGGACATAAGAAAGCATAAACTTCAAAGCTAGACAACCAGAGATCTTCACTATCTGTCATATTGTCTCTTGTTTTCTTTCCAAATGGTTGTCCTCACCTTTGCATATGGGGAGCTCATACTAAATAACGTAGCCAATCTTTTCACAAGATGTGTAGCTCACCGGCTCCCACTTGCTAGGCAGAGGGGAAAGGGGGGAGGGTCACACCATTTGTGAAGGCTTGCCTTGAACTTGCTTATATAGCCCAAACTGGCCTTGAACTCACAGAGATCCTCCTGCCTCAGCCTCCCAGTGCTGGGATTACAGGTGTGTACCATCACACCTGGCTTCAGACCTTTTTCTTGTCATTATTTTCTAAACAATACAGTACAACAACTATTTACATGGCATTTACATTGTATTAGCAATCTAAAGTAATCTAGATGATAAGTACTCTAATCTAAAGATGATTTAAAATATATGGAAAGGGGCCAGGAATGATAGAGTACTCATCTAGCATGTGCAAGGCTCTGGATTCCATTCCCTGGCACCACCCAAAAGAGAAAAATAAAGTATACAGGAGGATGTATGTAGGTTATATGCAAATATTATACATTTTTTCAGCACTAAATTGAGCTCAAGAAGTGCTGAGCTATATCCACACAGCTTTTCACTTTTAATTTTGAGACATGGTCTCACTAAATGCCTAGGCTGGCCTCAAGCATTCAATCCTCCTGCCTCTGCCTCCTGAGTAGCTTGGATTGCAGGTGTGTACTCCAGCCTAGCTCGTGCCATTTTATATAAGGGACTTAAGCATGCGCAGATGCTGGCAAGCACAGGGCCACCCAGAATCCATCCCTTATGGATCCTAACAGTCCACTACTTCTGTCACTATTTTACTTCTAGGACTAAGTGGAGACCCTTCAGTCGCCATGAAATAGAGAACAAACTGGGATGACTATTTTCAGAAGCAAGCATTGCCTTGTGTTGTCTTTGCCAGTGTCTTTCTCCATATACAGATAGGTCGTATTCCCTGAGTAGGTTGTGAGTTTTGCAAAAGCCTGTGGTCTATGGAGTCTTCATATAACCACTTTTTTTTAGCCCTGGGAATCCAACCCAATGCCTTGTGAGCTACTACATTCCCAGCCCAGAACCAGCTGTTGTCCAGAGCAAGTGGTCAGAAAATATAGTTTGCTTGGTTGTTTGAAAGGGAAGCATGGGATAAGAGAGAAAAGCTAGTACTAGGTGAAATTTGGGCTGAACACATGCTGAGCTTGTCTAACAAATTTTTAAGAGTTCTAAAGTAGTTGATAACTTTTAGAAATCAGATTTTAAATACCTGTTAATTTTTTTTGTTTTGGTATCAGGAATTTAACTCAGGACCTTGCACTCGCTAGGCAGGCTCTTGTGCCACTGAGCTATAACCCCAGCCCCCCTATTAAGCTTTTAATTCCCTTGGGAAAGTATCTATGTGGTGAACCTGCTCTCTGGTTGGTAATAGGTATGCAAATAAAAATAAAGTCTGCAAGAGCCTTCTAAAAAAGTAAGGCTTCTGAGGAGGACCAAGTGTAGTACTCATTTTGCTTTGGAGGCCTAGAAGCAGGAGCCAATAGTTTGTTTTTTTTTTTTTTTTGGTACCAGGGATCGAACTCATGACCTCGCGCTTGCCAGGCAGGCACTTAAGCCACTGAGCTAAATCCCTGGCCTGAGCCAATAGTTTTGCTTGGGTAAATTCAGTATGGTTTTCCAGTAAGGTTTTCCAGCTGAGTCTTGAGACTACTTTCAAGGCACATACCTTGAAAGAATTGTTCAAGGCAGGGCATAGTGGCTCATGCCTATAATCACAGCTACTAGAGGGTGAGGCAGAGGGAATGACAAGTTCAAACCTAGCCTAGGCAATTTAGCCAGACCTTGTCTCAAAACAAAATTTAAAACCAGGTCCAAAATGTAGCTAAGTGGTAGAATACTTACCTAACATGGACTTGGCTTTAATTCCCCAGTACTGGTGAGGAATGAAAGAAGGAACAGGGTAAGGATACAAAGAATCCATGGCATCGACCAACTTACCCTTGTCCTAACAGAGGAAGTTTTCCTCCTTTTCTTCTTCTTTTTGGGGAGAGGGAGTAGATACTGAGGATTACACGCAAAGTCTTCACATGAAGTATGCTGATTTTGTTTCAACAACTACATCCCCAACCCTTTTCATTTTTTGAGACAATGTCTCACTAAGCCACTAAGTTGCCAGGCTTGGTTCGAAACTGTGAGCCTCCTGCCTCAGCCTCTCAAAGTGCTGTGATTACAGGTGCATGCCACCAAGCCTGGCTCATGAAATCACTTTTGACTCTTCATCTCCATAGTTGGCAATGAGGATAGCTCCCCAACAGGCCACAAAAAGTGCCCCTGAAGCGTGAGAGACCTGACTATTAGGCTGTCTTGGCATGGAGCAGAGCAGCATATGAGTACATTGTTCCCTCTGCTTATCAGCAAATGTACCCTCCTAGTCCCATGTCACATCAAGAGAAGCCCTTCACATGGCAAAAACACACCAGTGTATTCTATCTAAGCATTTGCACACAATGCATGAAAGTGTCAACTCCATTTGGCTTATACTATATCTTCACTCCCTTTAGACTGAGAAACATCTGACACATAGTATGTTCTCAGTGCACAGTTATGAATTTCAAGCAAGAACACTTCTGCAGCATTTAGGAGAGCTGCACATTTATTGCTAACCCTAAATGACACCCAGAGCACTGCGTTTTTGTGGGATTAGTCAGAGACCTTAGATTTCAGTCTTGGTTCACACTCAGGTGTGCTGTCGCAGTGGACAAGCCATATAACCTTGTTGAGACTTGTTTGCTTATCTACTTTTTAAAAACTCGATTTCCTTTTTTTATTTTTTAGGAGTATTGGGTGCTAGGGATTGAACCCAGGGGCTCAGGCATGCTAAAGACATGCCCTATCACTAAGCTATATCCCAGCCACTAAAACACTCCAATTTCCTAAAGCATGAAGGTGTACTTGGAAGCACTGTGAATTGTAAAGAATCATATGACTAAATGTGGAGCATCTGTACAATGGAATATTATTCAGCAACAAATTGGAACAAAGTACAGTACTACCTCAATTTACGGACTCAATTCTCTCCACCATTCTGGTCACAAACCAAACTGGATAAGAAGTGAATCAAATTTCCCCATAAGGTCAACATTGAACCTAACCACTGAATATAATTTGAGTCTCATTCAACTCAGTTTATGGCCGGAATTGTGGAAAGAATAGAGTTTACGAACCAAGGTACCACTGTACACGCTACCACAACGGATGGACCTTAGAAATATTGTGCTAAATGAAAGAAGTCACAGAGGCCCCATATCATATGGTTCCTTTATTCAAAATGTCCAGAATAGACAAATCCATAGGGATTTGACCCTTGACCCCAATAGTTGGCAATGAGGATAGCTCTCCAACAGGCCAGAAAAAGTGCAGCTTGATGGTTGGTTATTGGGGGGTAGACCAGAAGGGAATAGAATTTGAATGCTTCATGGATATGTGATTTCTTTTGGGGGGTTATGCAAATGTGCTCAAAGTAGATATGGTGATGACTATATATTATGTTTGTACTAAATGCCACTGAACTGTACACTTTTAAAATGGTAACTTTTGTTTTTACCATAATAAAAGAAGCCAAAAGAGTGCCAGATGAGAGTTAACTAGCCTGAGAAGTTAAAGAATCTTGCAAAGAACCTCCAATCCCTTTTTGGCATTCAGAGAATTTATAAGGAGTGGTTACATCTCCACCAAGGAGCCTCTTTGGAAGGGAAGAGCTGAAGGGAAGAGGGGAGAAGGAGCTAAGGCCTTTTGAACAGCTTCCCTTCTGGATGATATTGTTTAGTAGATTGCCAGTTGTTCACCCTGTTTGTATTTAAATGAAAGGAGGCTTTGAAGTGGGCACCGCCTCTGAGCAGGGCTTGGGGTTCCTACTTCTCATGGTAAAGTTCAGACTTGTTCAGATCCGTCTGTAGCCAGAGGTTACTGTTTCTGGTGGAAAAGGCTCAAGTTTTGGTTAATAATGCATTAAGAGGAAGAGCAGGAGTAAGGAGTGGGGGACTCATTTTTCGTAGAATGAGTTAGTCTTGGACTGAGAAAGGGCTTTCTGATTTGACCCTTATGGTTTTGGGAGAATTGTTTTTTCCCACTGGATTTCATTTTATTATTAATATTGGTGGTATATTCTCCTCGGTGAAGACCATCTTAATACATTAATGAAAATTCACAGTGTTGGGGTTAACCCTTAGCGATGTCTCGAGGCGCTCATGCCTATTGGTTAAAGACAACCAGGACTGTTTCAAAGTCCTTTGAAAATGGCAGGGAATTCAATGATAGTTGAGTTTGCATATTTAGAAAAATTGCTCTCCCTTTCAGAGTTAAATGTTCTGTGAACCCACAGAAATGGAAAGTCCCATATAAGAGGTCACAATTTGTTCATGCTGACTGTCTCCAAGAGTTAACACAATGTAGACGAGTCTGCAGTGGGCATTCAAAACAGCTAAACTGCTTTCCGCAGCTCCTCATAGCCAACCATGTCAACGTGGTTTACAAACAGTGGAGGAAGTCTCAACAAATCCTCTGAGGGCGATAATTGTAATGATGGTTCATATCTTCACCCTGTGTAATTTTATGGGAATTGAGAGTCTAGCCAAATAATAAGTTCCAGCCCTTTTTATCTGCCCAGTTCCCAGCACACTCCCGAGGTGTCTCAGGCACTTCTCACCCTAACCTTTTAAAGCAGACTGTAACAATAACAACAGTAATGACAAGTTCCCAATCTGCCAAGGTCCCTTCATTAAAGGAGCCCTGGGAGCTTCAAAAACACTCATTAATGAAATCTGACAAAGCTGGGAAGGTAGGAAGACTTGCCCATTCCCGATTTTATACTGGTTAAGCGGAGACTGGATCCCAGGGGGGTGCCAGTCTCAAGAAGCTTGGGAGTCCTGAGCTACTGATATTCCCTGTGTCTCGAGGAATCAAGCGTCCCAGGTTCTGGACCCACCTCCCCCAGGGTGCACGCTATTTGCACGTGGCTTTTCTCCCGGGGCATTGTTTCCTAACCTACACCAGTCAGGTTTGCGCCAAGTCTTCAGGTTTACCCAATCAACCCAGACTTTGCCCCATTGCCTGGAGATTGAGGGGCGTGTGTAGAATGGGAGAGGCGTGCCTACCAGGGTCTGGGACTAGTGGGAGCTGCATTGGCAGTGTTTAAGGAAGCAGCTCAGGGGCGACCAGGTGAAGGTCTCAGGCCAGCTTGGAGTCCCAAGTCCGTCTGGTGCCTACCGGAAAACAATGGGAGCAATGTGGGTGCCTTCCACACTCTGCCCAGCAGCTGGGCTGTTAGGGGCGTCCCCAGAGGCCGGGTGCGAGAGCTCCGCGCGGCTTTGGAAAGTCGGTTGGTCAGGTGGCTCTGCGAGGAAAGCCTAGGGCTCAGATGTAGGCTTAGGAGCAAGTTTCAAGTTGTCCAGTTCTCCAGAACGCGGGCCCAGGAGAAACTGTCCTTTCCTCTTTGGGTAGGGGGTGACGGGCAGGCTCCCCGCCTCCGAGGAGGAGGGAGGAGGGAGGAGGGAGGAGTCAGACTGGGAGCCCAGCGCCCGGTGCGGCCCCCTAGGAAGTGGATTTGGCCGCTCCGGATCCAAGCCGTCTTCCAGGTTTTCCCCCGGCCCGGCCCTGCGTGCTCCCGCCCGTCTCTGCCCCCCCAGCCGCCCGCCCCCTCCCCTCCCCCTTGTGCCGCCCGCTTGGCCAAGTTTGTGGAGCGTCGCCGCGCTAGCCGGCCAGTCAATCAGCAGCAGAGCTGAGAAGGGCACAGCCGCGCGGCCGAGAGCTGAGTGAGCCGAGCCGAGTAAGCCAGGCGAGCGGACCAACGCCGGGCAGCCGGAGCCGCGCGCAGCACTCGCCCGCCCGCCGACGCCGCCCACACCCTCCGCGGTCCTGCGGCGCCTGCCACCTTCCCCGCGCCCCTGCCCGGCCGGCCGGCCGGCGCGCCCCGTGCGCCGTCCTGCGGTTACCGGCCCGCGTCGCTGCTTCCCTTGGGCCGCGTACAGCCTTCACTCCCTCCTCCTGCCCGGCCCGGGCGCCTGGCACTGGGGACCGTTGCCTGACGCGAGGCCCAGCTCCACTTTTCGCCCCGCGTCTCCTCCTCTTCCACCAACTCCAACTCCTTCGATCTCACTCCCACTCACGAGCCCCTGCTCCGCGCCCCTCGGGCCGGTCGGCTTTGCTCCCCCAGCGCCGCTTCCCATCCCGTCTCATCCCAGCCCAAAGGTGGGAGCGCGTCCGCCGGGGCCCGCACGATGGCACGGTTCGTCTTGCCCGCCCTTCTTTGCACCCTGGCTGTGCTTAGCGTGGCGCTGCTGGCTGCCGAGCTCAAGTCGAAAAGTTGCTCGGAAGTGCGGCGTCTCTACGTGGCCAAAGGATTCAACAAGAACGATGCCCCGCTGCATGAGATCAACGGTAGGTAGGAACCCTCACTAAGGGAGGGGGACGCAGAGATTGCACCCGCGGAAGGGGCCGCGGACGCTCTACCCCGCCCCGGCCCCAGGTAGCTGAGGGGGGAGCAACGGGCAGAGGAGAGAACGCGAGGGCGAACCAGCCCTGGTGGCTCCCGGGCACGGCGAGTGGAGGGGCGCCGCCACTTTGCCCAGTGCCACTCCCGCGCTCTGCCCCCCCGCCCCGTTCCGCGGTCTTCTCCGTCTTGGGGAGCCACGGAGAACTCCGGCCCTGAAAGTGTGTGTCACCTGCACCCTGGTCTTTTCCGGGTTGAACTCCTGACTGGGCACCCCGCTTTGTTTTGTGGGTGATGAGAGGTGGGGGTGGGGTGGGGGAAACCTGGAGCCTGCATATTCCCGGGGAGCACTATGTGGAACTTGATGTTTCATTGATGTTTTTTAAAAAAATCCGTCTCCTTGCCTCTTCCACTGCTGACACAGATTAGGAGTTTTAGTAGCTGCAAGGGCTTTAGAAGTCGCCTCTAAAAAGTAAACGACTTCTTCCAGTTCCCACCCCTCTAAACCCTGACTTTTGGAAACTCTTGCTTTCCGGAAGGTGTTGGACAAGAAGGGCATCTACCCCCCTTCTTCTCACCTCATTTTAAGGGTTAATTGCACATTCAATTACAGACCTTTGAAAGGACTGATTACAGGAAACCTGAATCTCAGTTTGGAGATGGTTATGCAAATGAAGACGGCTTTGCCTCTGAAAAAGTTCACGGGATTTCAGCGCTGGGGGTCCCTGGGGTATTTGTGTAATGCCTTCTCGGAGCTCAGGAGCTGAGCGGCACAGAGCATGCCGCCCCTCGCTGCGAGGCCAGCAGTTATGCCCGGGCGGGTCCTCTCCAGGTCGCACTCGCTCGTTTGCAACGGCCAACTGTTGCACGCTGCAAGGCGAGCTGCGCTGGGACCCACAGCCGCGCAGGTAGCCTGTTTGCCCTGGGGACTCAGGAAGAACCTCGAATCTAGCTGGCTGGTGTCCAGCACAACCTAACGGAGGAGTGAGGAAGTGGAGCCTCCATTCCGAACCTTTCATGGAAGTGAGGCTTTGCCTCGCCCTGCTGGTCGCCCGGGTGGGGCAGGCTGGGGACCGGCAGCCAGCAAAGGAAATACTATAATTTTAACTAGGCGCTTCCAAAGGCTTAGGAAGACTTGGGGGTCATTTTTTGGAAGGGCTATTAATAACCTTGGAGATTAAGTGCAGTCATCAATTACATATAAATTACAAAGGTAATTGAGGGAAGTTGTCGGTACTGTCGGAGGAGTGTAACCAGCGTCTGTCTAGAAATAGAACTGGAGAAATTGTTGGAGTAGCCTGGGCACCCCACTGCACCTTGGCAGTTATCAAGTAACTCGCATACTACTCAGTAAAGACTTTTTGCCATTCAGCAGCTTGGCTTTTTGGAACTCAAGTATGTGCTCACAACTTCACGATTTTATTGGTTGTAGAGCCCTGAAAATCCGTCTTTCTTTCCCCTCTTCCCTCCTGCCCAAAATAGTGAACCAGTCTGTGGAACCAGCAGTCCCTAACGCTTGGGGACTCCACAGGTCAGACCTTAGGTCCTTGTGCCCTGCAATTTGGGCCTGGGTGCAGTGGTGGTGATTGGAATGAAGGTTACAGTTGTCATTCCCACGTTTTGAAGGGATGGATGCAGCTATAATCTTACGGGAAAGTAGCAAGTTTTCATCTTATGCAAAACAGTATGTGCCTTTGAGATGGACTAGAGTTACTCAGGGAGTGAGCTGTGAAATCGTCCTCCCCACTGCCCCCAGTTTCTCCAACTTTGTTCTGTGCAGTCTCTTAGAAGTGGCAGGACATTTCCACCAGCAAGCCTCTCGGACAAGGAAGCTGCTTAGGGGATCCACATGTTAGGTGTTCCCTTTGATTGTCAGTATCTCTGGAAAACACCTGAAGGGTATTTTTTTTGGGGGGTAACTATCTGGACACCCCCCCCCAAAGATAGGGGAGTTATTAGTGACCAGCAGCAGGAAATGGAAGCTAATGTGCTCACACCCAAAACATTTTATTCTTTTTGTCTTGTCCTTCATCTCCCTCCCAGGGCTGCTGCTTTTATTTCCCCTTTTGAATGACCTACTGGACTGCATTCTCCTGAGGAACAAAGGAAGTGCCTTTTTAGCTGGAATCCTTGGAAGACCACCAAGGACTTTAGCTCATGCAGTGCAATTTCGCACCACTTTCAACAATAACAAAAATGCATGACTGAATGGCTCAAAAATGTGGAGTGTTAGAAGCATTCATGTGAGTCTAGGACACTGTCACAACACAGACAGACCCAAGTAAATACCTTTAGACGGCTAGTATAGAAACAGGGGGTAATCTTTACCATCACCCTGGCCTCTAGATGCATGTATTAGCCTCATTTTCCCTGGGCTACAACTCAGATAATTTTGGTGATTTAGGGAGGGATACTCAGTTACAGTGACTTGTATTCAGCCTATATCTTGATGAATTAATTGCCAGGCACTTTTTCTAGACAGGGAGACTTATGCTTTTTCAATACAAAACATCCAGAAATTTTATTTTCTAGGCAGGGGAGCAGTGCACAGGTACCTAGCCCATTGGCCCCAGGCTTAATCCAAGTTTAAGGTTTTATTCTTGATGGCCTTGCACTTGCTTTCTAAAGGTTTGGCCAAACTTGGAGAGTAGTCCATGTTCTGAAGGGGTCTCCATCTAAGATCATAATTAGGATAATCTGATGTGCTCTGACAGGCGTCGGGGAATGCATTGTGCTGATAGGTCTTCTACCTGAGGTCGTGCATTACCTATTGGCTTGACTTCTTTGTTTTTCAAGTGAGTCCACATGCCAGGATCAAAAGGGATTTTAATACAAAGGGTCACTCTTAACAATCCCATCTTTTTGGAGTGCCCACTATGCACAGTATTCTGTGCTTAGCATCATGGGAGCAGGAGGAGGGGCAGTGTGCACACATAATTGGAATATACCACAGAGTGGGATAAGTACCATATGAGTGACACAGATGAGGAAAAGTAGGGGCTGGGAGTATAGCTCATTGGTATAACTTGCACTTAAGCATGTGTGAGGCCCTGAGTTTAATCCCCAGCACACACACATAAGCGATGAGGTGATTTGGGACTGAAGTACTAAGTAATGCTAGTTATTTAGGTAAAAAATTACTGATAACTCCAAAAGTCTAATTATTTTCATTTTGTCTCTTCATGGAGACCAAAGGATGTACAAAAATTGCCATTTTATCACTAATCTTTGCTGAAATTATTTTTTTAAGAGTGAGGCACTTGGTTAAAAATTCTTGAGCTGGTCAAAAGTACCTTTCACAGTGACATTGAGTGATAGTAAGGAGAGCTGTGTAGCATAGTTATGATTTGGGCGTTTTTGTTTTCCCATTTATGTGTATGAGCAGCGTACCTGTTGCTTGTGCTCACCTGCGTGTGTGTGTGTGTGTGTGTGTGTGTGTGTGCGCGTGCGTGCGCGCAACACTCCTATACCCTGAAAGATTCTGGGAGTCGCTTACATTCTGTTAGGATTGCGTGGAGAAAACGGTAGCAGTGTTTCTGATTGAGTTGATTTGTGTAAGATGCACAGCATGTGTCTTTAGGTTTGTATTTCCCTTTCCTCACTTTAAGTAGCTAGCTTGGATTTTGCCATAATCTTGTGAGTTCTTATGCCATTGGAACCAGTTGGGTTCCCGGTTTCACCTGAGGAATAGGTCTCATTGGGCTACAAAGCCTGTCGTGTTAGAAACTGTCTGAGTGTTAAAGGAACTGACTCCTGGATATGCTTAAAAAAGAGCTTAGTAAAAGTTCTGGCTTATGCAGCTCGATCTCTAGTTAGAACATACAAATATAAGATGTTCGATTCAGCATAATTACTGTTTTCTTTTTTTTATTTGATTCACATTGGGTTGCATGCAATTTCAGGATTAGCTGGAGACTAAAGAATGAAAAAGGAAGTTTTTTGTCATCTGTACAAGGGAAACAACATCAGTGTTAATTTGAGCCAGTTGGAAGTGAGTCTCTTTGGCTCCCCAGTAATAACTTTTAGCACTGAGGTTTTTTCCTGAATTTTTGGCCTTATGAGAAGAGCTAATCAGCTATTTAAAGTGCTTTCTCTGGCTCTGGCCTCATACTAAGTACTTGTCTCATTTAAAGGCCACAATTGCCATATGAAGTCAGAATTATCATCCTCATCTCCATTTTACAGATGAGGAAACTGAGATTCAAAGGGATTAAAAATATGTTCATACTTTTACAGTTAGTGATTGTTAGGAGTGGAATTGGAACCCAGGTCTTATTACCCAGAATATAATCTATGCTGTGTAGTATAGGTGGTATGACAACAACATATCTTCTGTACCCCATAGAGGTTTTAGAGTGGTCAGGGGATGACTTTCAACTTACCACCATAGTGAAGCACTATCCTCGCACTGTATTAGAAAGGGTCCAGACACATCTTCAGGCAAAAAGGGAAACCCAGAAGTAGACAGATAGTGTTAATAATAGAAAGAATGGAAATTGTATTTCCTGTGCCACAGGGAACCAGTGAGGATTCCTTAGGAGGCGCATATCACAGTCAAGTTGCTGTAGGAAGATAACCAGTGGCACTTGGTGAGGCAAGAGATAAAGGTGGGGAGATCTGCTAGAGGGCTATTTTATTTATTTATTTTAGGGGGCTATTTTAAGTAGTTCTCAGCTGGTCTACCTACTTTTTGTCTGTTGCCTTCTTGTTCCTTTGAATGGTGCCAGCTTAGTTTCTTTTTTTAAAATTTTATTTAAAGAGAAAAAAAAGCAAAACAGAAAAAAGGGTAGAAATACAGAATTTTTTAAAAAGTAAGAAATCACTAGTTGATAAATTACATATTGTCATATTGTCCTCTTAAAACAGCTTAGTTTCTTTACCTTAATACCTTGATCTTTATTAGTGGCTTCAAGAATCTGAAATTATCCTTCTTTCATTGACCAGGGTCTGCACTCTGCAGGCTTCTGTGTTGTCTTCCTCCTAATTCCTTTTTTGAATCAGATGTAGAAGTTTGTGCAGAACTGCTGTTAGCTGTGTAAAGGCACAGGTGTGTCTTTTTTCCTCTGCTAAAAGTAACCTATGGGCAGAAATGATGACTATGGTGGGTTTTTTGCTCACCAGTACCAAGTGTGGTAGTTCATTGTAGTCTTGTGAACTTTGTGTCACATTCTCTGTCCTGATACTGGTGATGGTATGGGATTATACTGACTCTGTGATAATGTCCCATGGTCTTTTGATGTCCCAGGAATCTTCTGGGTCTATATTCTTGGACAGATCAAATATACAGAAAATCTCTGTAATGTGTTGATATAACTTGGACAGTTAGTGTTTTTTTTTTTACTTCTTCATTAGCAAGTGAGTACTGTAGGAATTTTTCAAAAAGATTCAGAATTTTATTTTTCTTTATGCTTGGAAATATACTTTAACAGTCAATGATTTTGATCAGAGCACATTTAAAAGAGTAATTTACCACATTAGATTCAGAGTATAGCACTTATTCATTACACATTAGTTACCTTTTCATCAAAAAAAGGAAAAACCTTAAGTTTATGGTTTTTACCAAGTAGAAGAATACAACGTTAAGCATATCAGAATATTTTACATAAATACTCAGACATACTAAAACAGGAACAGGTAAGAACCAGCATTTTCAACTCCACGTGGTTAAACATCTGTTGCTTACTATAGTGAACATAAAAGTCTTCAGAAAATTCATGAAGCAATTCCATCCTGGAGGTAATTTGAAATATTATATTTAAGTTCTGATGCATTTAATTCAGCAATCTGGTTGGAGAGAAAAAAATCAAAGAGATCCATCAGCCAGGTATTCAACTTTTGAAAAAGAAACTCTTAACAAATGTTAGAAATTAGGAAACAATTGAATGGAAGAGTTAAAAAAAGTCAATAACCTCCAGGAAGCCTGGAAACTATGTAAAAACATCTTATTGGAAGCCCAGATAAATGTGTGCCAGACATCAAAAAGGCCAGCTGCTTGGGTAAAGAAATAAAAGAACCCAGCATGACTAACTGGCAGAGTAAAAGAGGCTGCTTCAGGGAAAAAGACATCTTCACAAAATGTAAAGTTTAAACCTGAAGAGGGAAGTCAACTAGGTATGGTAAGGCAGGTACTAATCAAGGGAATTGGAGGTGAACTTTGTGAGGGATTTGAAAGAAGCTTTCTATGGTGGTGATAATGGTGAAAAGGGTAGGCTGAGTCCAGTCAATCAGCAGAAAACCATGCATTTGAGATGGGGTCTCAGCATTTGTGATAAAAGAAGAATGTAGTGGTAGTGGAGTTAGTAGAGCACAAAAAAACAAAACAAAAACAATGCCCAAAAATGTGTGTGTGTATTTATCTACCTATCTATTTATTTATTTATTTATTTAATTCTGCATTGGAATTCCATGTCAGAGAACACTTAGTAAGTACACTTACTTTGGGATAGGTAGGAATCTTAGCATATATGGAGTTAGTAAAGATAGAAAAAATAATTGAAGGAGACACTGCCCTAGGTAGATTAGTTTGCAGGGAAAGGACCTGCTTTGTTGGAATGAGTCGTTTCCGTCTAGCTCTGTGACAAATTAGTTGTGATACCTTTGATGATGTTCTTTCTTTGAAAGTGGCTGTGGAAAGGTTTTAGAATGGTGGATTAACATCAGTGCTTCTCAGCCCTGGCCACACATGAGAACCACTTAGGTCGATTTTAAATTATGCTAATGCCTGGGTACCATCCCAGAGCAATAAAGTCATACTGTCTGGGGGCAGGGTTAGGTCATGGTATTTTTTGGGGAAAAACTTCCCAGTAGTTGAAAACCACTGCCCAAGATGATGTCTAAGGTCCCTTCCATGTCTGAGATTCTGTAATTCTGAACTTCCTGATGAAATTCATCATAAAGTGTTGGCCCAAGTGAGGGCTTCAAATTAGATCTCATGCGTGCTCGTTTTAATTTCAGCTAATTTGGAGTTAGGAGAAGGTCTGTTTAACTTGGAGAAAGATTATTTTTAAACCAGGATATAAATATAAACTGCAGCTAGTGATGCTTTGCTGCAGGTAGAGACATAAGACAAGGACATTGAGAGTATTTTGGAGCGAATTAGAAAGGAATCCAGCTTTGCTGTCATTTATTGATTAAGTGTCAGTATGCTAGGTGATATTTCTTCCCTTTCTCTTTATTGGTAAAGTAAAAAAAAATCTCTTTATCCTTTACTTTAATGTCCTCTTTGCCATGTGTTTATTCTCTTCAAGTATCTTATCAAGAAATAGAAGTACAGTAAATCCCTAGGCTTCTGCCCGGCACAACCATCCAGAACACAGCTGGGAATGTGGAAGTAAATGGAAAAGCTAAATGATGGAAACAGCTGTCATAAAGCCTATGCCTTCTCGGAGAAAAAAACCTTCGGAAATTTATCATCACTAAAGAGGGCAGCAGACTAGGTGCTGGGGACTATAAGAGGTGTAAAACAGGAATCAAGCTTTTGAGTTTACATTCAAATTGAGAAGATAGGGCTTATAGGTAAGGGGAAGATAAAGGGCTTTGGATATCTGGTTTCCCTTCCATGGCTGATTAGAAGTAGCAGGTGGTGCTGGTTGAGGGATAGAGGGGTCACAGGAAGGGACAGTTTCAGAGGCAGGTAAGACTTGGCACCTGGGAGAACTGAGAGAGACCTGATTAACAGGGTGGGGTGGTGAGAAGCTGAACATAGTCCACCCAGAACTTGCTGATTTTAGCCCTTTGAGGCCTTCTTGGAGGGGACTGATACTCGGAGACACCTATGTAACCCTTGAAGGCAAAGCAGTATAGTAAAAATACTGTATGCCTGTACCAATACACCAAAGTCTCATTCTTTATACTAATATACACCAATACAAATCATGTTTGTTATATTCTTATTTAAAAGTTCAGAAGGCATATTTTAGAAAGTAATCCATTAGAAATAAGAAAATGTGAAAATTACTTTTACAAAGCGGGAAAGTTGGCTGGGGCACTGTTGGCACATACCTATAATCCCAGCTGCTCTGGAGACTGAGATAGGAGGATTGTTAATTCCAGTCCAGCCTGAGCAATTTAGCAAGACTGTCTCAAAATAACAACAACAACAAAAACCCAGAGTTGTAACTCAGTGGCAGAGCACTGGTCTAGCATGCACAAGGCCCTGGGTTTAATCCTTAGTAGCACAAAAAGTGGAGAGGTTCAGTTAAGCCATACTTTTACCCATTTAGAACATCGAATTCTTTTAACAGCAGTGAGTCAATATGCTTTTCTTCTGCGTGTCACTTTGTCTTTTTATTATAAAAATATGTTAAAGGGTTGGGAATATAACTCAGAGTGCTTCCCAGGGGTACACAAGGCCCTGGGTTCCATTTCTAGGACCTTGAAAACAATAGGTTAAAGACTGTATATTATTAATTTAGTGGTTTATTCACTTGAAAGCTTTTGGTTTATGATTTTTGTCTTTACCTTTTAAACTAGAACTTCCAAGTTAGGTGAAGTGCGAGCTGTGCTCTGAGGTAGGAGGGTTGGTTTGGTTCTTAGTTAGGGGTGACATGTTTAAATATTTGCATATAGGTTTACTTTTTAAACATTCACCAAACTAAGTAAATGTATAATCATAAAAGAAACATTAGAAGTTAAGGATAGTCTCTGGCCATGTCGTTATCTGAGCCTTAAAAACCCCCTTTTCCCCTGCTATATCTGATCCAAGAGACTGTATCCCTAATTCCTGTCACACTGCAAGGTGGCAGGTGCTTTGTGGTTCAAAAACAAGTTTATTAAGAATTATTGTTGTCTTTTGTATTCTTTCTACAAATAGATATTTCTATTTGTCCCTGGTGTAGTCTGAATATGTGTCCCTCCAAGATTATCTGTCGAAACACAGCACCAATGATATTGAGAAGGAGCCCTTATGAGTGGGCATGGTGCCCCTGTAAAAGAGCCGTTATCAGTGGCTTGGCTGCACCCCTGTAATACCACCTCAGGAGCTGAGGTAGGAAGATTGTGAGTTTGAGGCTGCCCTGGCATCTCAGACCCTGTCAAAATAAACAGGGTGTGTGGTATCCCTGGGTTTTATCCCCAGTACTGCAAAAACCAAACAAATAACAACAAAAAAGTCTCAGAGATTCCTTGACCCTTCCACCAGGTGACATTACGGTGAAGAGACAGAACTTGTGAATTTGGAAATGGGCCCTCACCAAACACTGAATCTGCCAGCACCTTGATCTTAGACTTCCCAGGCTCCAGAACATGAGAAGTACATTTCTGACATTAGTAAGCCACCCAGTCTGTGGTATTTTCTTACAGCAGTCCAAACAGACTAAGACAATGCATTTTAAATCTAATTAGTTTAAACTATTTATTTTAAATTTCAAGTACATCTAGACCTAGATGCTTAAATAAAAAAGGCAAAAGGAAAATGTCTCTTTTTTTGTTCTCGTTAACCTAAAATATGATGCTGCTTCATGGCTCATTTGGGGATGGGAGCTCAAGTGTTTCATGAGGTTTGTTTTAACTCCTCGACATCTCACACTGTCTTTTCCAGACGGCAGCAGAAACTCAGCCACGCTTGCAGAGGTGCTTTTGGAATCTTGGCTTCCTTGGCTTCTCTCTTGGGTCAGGCTCTGGTCTCCATTTTTCCTGGCCATTCTTTGCAGGGCCACTTTGTTTGTCTTTTGCAAGCCTCTTCAAGCCTGACTGTGTTCTGAAATGTTCAGTTTCTGTCAGAACTGGCTGGAAGTGGTTTCTTTTGGATTGCACAGCTCTCCTTAGTTCACCAAACCCTTCATGTCAGCATCCCAGCAAGCATAAAGCCCTGGAATAGTTTTTTTTTCCCTTTCAGTTATTGTTTGTATTCTACTACATATTTGTGTCCATTGAGTCTTCAGTCTGGTGTTTGGTTAGAGATGAAAACAAAGTGCTGTGTCCTTGCAAACTACAGAGTAGAGCATGTGGTTAGCAGTTACTACTTGCAGTGGTCCAGTCTGAGTGGGAGTATCATTTTTCTTGGCAGTCACTTCACAGAAAGTCCTGTGTTTTTTTTTTTGCTGCCAGAATAAGCAATCATTGCATTCTTTACAATTTATAGTCAAATTATTATCTACTATTGTAAAAATTGCCTTAATTATAGAATATTTCCCCATGCTGAGATTTTTTTAAAAGGAAACAACCCAGCTCTCCGCTGTTGTACCTTTAAACATAGTCCTTAAACATCACTCCCTCACTAGGATGTCAGGAGGGTATGTGAGGATTAGTTCAGGGTGTTTATGAGAAGAGGTGTATGTTTTTGTTTTTTTGAAGAGAAGAGTGAAATGAGTTCATTTTAATCTGAATTGGAACAAAATGCCCCCAGCTGGCTGATTGGTTAATGTTCTGCCTTGTTTACTCCTAGACTGAAAAGAACTCTTTGCTCTGCCCTTCAGGTCTGATGGGTCTGGATGCATTCTAGGGAAGCTTTTCAGGTGGGAGGTCAGTTGACCATTAAGCAGTGTGACAATCATAGATGACATTCTTGTTTCCTTCAGATTTGAAGGCAAAGGAAGAAATAGCAGCCTTTCGAAATAATGGACTCCATCAATTTTCTTGCAATCTGAACAGAGATTTAAATGACTGGATCAGATGCGTTTTGGCTCAGTCCATCTTTCATAATTTCTACCTTTGGGCCATGCTTTCAAGATGAATCCCGAATCTGCCCTCTTACCATCTCAGCAATTATCATCCAGGTCCCAGGGCCCATCACCTCTTGCATGGCTTGTTTAGGTTGCCCCCAGCCAGTCTCCCTGCTCTGGCTCTCTGGCTCTCTTTATGCTCTCATAACAGCAGCCAGGGAGATCATGTCCTCGCAACCTAAATCAGATCATATCACTGCGCTGTTCAGAAAGCTCCAGTGGCTCACCGTGCCCCACCCCAAGTGAAAACCTGAGCTTTTTGATGCCTTACAGGATCTGCCCAATGAGCCTGTCTTGTGCCTTCACACATGGGTCCGTCTTTTCTGTTGTCATCCTCTCCCAAATCTAGCTATCTTGTCTCTCCCCAGCCCTAGCATACCAGGCATATTGGGGTGCACTTGTTTTTGTAGTGCTGGGGACCAAGCCCAGGTCCCTCCAGAATGCTGCCATTGGAGCTACACCACCAGCTTTCACAGTTCTTATTTTCAGTGCCTCAAACACCCTGCTGCTCCCTCCCTCACATATTTCAGGGTTTGATTACCTATCACTTTAAAAGAGAATCCTTTCTTGATCTTTGTTTAAAACTGAGTCCCTCTGACGCACACACTTTGTCCCTCTCCCCTTTTGCTTTCTTTTGTGCACTTACAGCCCAACAGCCTTGGAATATGGAACTTCTTTTATTCATAGGAATGTACTTAATGTCTAGCACATTGCCTGGCACTGAAAAATATTTGTTGACTGCATGAATGAGTACTCTTTGCAGATAAGGTGCTCCTAGCAAAAAGCCTGTAGAAGGCAGAGTTGATTTTTTAAGACTTAGAGAATGATGTGTAGAAAGGGGTGCCTATGCTGAAGATTGATTTAATAAATATTGAGTGCCTGTTCATTGGCAGCAGTGGAGTGAAGCAGTGGAAATAGAGGACTTATTCTCCACCTCACACTCAGCTCGCAGTCTAAGTGGTGACACAGATACTGACTCAGTCAGTTATTCTACACATCAATGTTTAGCGACAGTTGGGATAACTGCTGCCAAGGAGAAGCCCTTAGAATTGGGGGTGGGGTGGAAGATGGGGGACCAGGGAAAAGCGCAGTATTCTGGAACCTTTAGGCCCATGAGGCTCTTCTTATTTCCTAGGAATGGTGGAAAGACTGTTGTTCCCAGTAGCACACGCCCCCCATCCCATATAAATGGTCAGAGTTCACATTTCTGGCAGTGGACCCTGAGGCATATCTAGAATACTGTTTTTCAATGATGACAGTATGTAACTTACCAAGTGGCGATTTCTTAGTGTTTTTGTTGTTTTTGTTGTGGCGGTTCTTTTTTTTTCTTTCTCCTTTGGAATTCTGTATTGCTGCTACCCTCTTTCTGTTTTGTTTGTTTTTTTAAATTTTCTCTTTAAATAGAATACTGTTTTTGCAGGGCAGGGCAGGGGAGATGAGCCTGTTATTAAGACTTACAAGGGCACTTTTTCTGGTCATAGACTCTGGCCATCACTGAAAAGTTTGGGCTTACATGGCCACCAGAAAATGCCAAGTTAACTGTTGTGTCACTGTACGATTTTTCCTATTGCCAGATTTTTGTGAAGGGGACAGCATCTACTTCATTCCCATAGAGACCATACAAATATGGTCATTTGCAAAATGGACACCTCAAAATGCTGCCTTCTGACCCAGCAATGTTTGTTACAGTGGAACGCTGTGTCAGCAAAATATGGATGGAATGTTCCAGTCATGCTTAACAGGATTCCTTCTTTCCACAAGTCTTCCCCTCCTCCCCAGTTTCCATTACTGGTGTGCCGGTGTTGCAGGTGCCTGGAGGAGGACTCTGGCCCCCTCCCTGGTCCTTGAGCTAGTGCAAAGGCTGGCCTGGGAGATTAGGATTGTAAACAAATGCTGCTCAAGTGACAAGTGTTATAGCACTTATCATGATAACAGCATGGGAAGGAACATACCCTGCCATGTGGTGGGTGCTACTCTGAGAACAGAGGTTTCCCCATTTGCTGCTAGACAGATTATTTTGACAAAATTTATTTTTTACTTTTTTCCCCTTTAGTTTTCTGGTGCTGGGGTTTGAACTCAGGTTTGAACATGCTAAGCAGGTACTTCACCTCTGAGCTACACCCCAGCCCAGTTTTTCCAAATTTTAAATGAATATTGTAGATGAAGCAGGTCTGTATTTGTTAGATGGTTCACAAATTCCAAGTCCTTGTGTGGCACGCTGAGGCCGGAGCTGGTATAGAAACCAGCTCACATGACCAGCTCACATGCCTCACAGTTTTACCTAGTGGTACAGGGTTTCCTTGAGCCTAGTATTCCCAGTTTTTCTGGTTTATAAGGAAGTGTTTTGGGCTCTGTACTCATCTAGAGCTGTCCTGTTCTGAAGGGTCATTGGTCTCCATCTTAGTGAAAAAACCTGAAGCCCCAGGCATTTCATTTAATGCAGTGACTTAACTGCATAGTAGTAAATTATATGCACAAGTTTGTATGAAAGAGCCAAATCTTTAATTATGAAGATTAAGATGTACCCTGTTGGGAATACAAATTTAAATATGATTATATTATATATGCTATTTACCGTATTGTGGGTTTGCTGTTCATAGAAGGATAAGTTGCCCAATTGAGAATATTGTTCCTCAAATCATTCAAATGATCTGTGGGCTGTGAAACACTCGTGATATAATACTGGCTAAACTCTGTGAGTTCCTGATAGATAAGAGAAATCCTTTCCCATTTAAACTGAGCTATAAGCCCAGCCTTTAACTTGAAATCCTGTTTTTTAGCTTCCAGAGTAGCTGAGTTTACAGGTGTCAGCCATTGCCCTGGCTTTGCATTTGGGGCGATCCTCCTGCCTCAGTTACCTGAGTGCTGAGATTACAGGCATGTGCCACCAAGCCTGGCCTCTTAGTTTGTTTTCTTGGAGTCCTGAGCTTTTTCTTGGTTCCTTCTAAGCTCAAGAATAAAGTGAAATGCTAGGGATGAGCAAGTTTATTATCTTTGTTGGGCTGGGAACAAAAGAGTTTGCTTAACAAATTGAGTGGTGTAAATTTTGATATCAGAAGATGTGTAAGGCCTATGTAAGGGAAGGCAAAGTTCCCAAACACCCCAGGGACCTTCATTTGAATTGAAACCATTGTGTTCATTACAATATCTCCCTTTGTTACAGTTTTAGTTGTCAATACTTCCTGGGTTCATTTTATATTTGAAATGTGCATTTCTTTAAAAACACTGTATAATTTAGTCCATATTCTTTCCAATTAGTCAAATTTATGGAAGACATTTCTGTAATTGACCATATTAAGGTGAGAGACTCATGGCAGCTCTATCATTAGGACAGGATATTTGTTTTCCTTCTTGAAGTCTTAGCAGCTGTTGTATCCTCTTATTTTGTACAAAGGAACAACAGCTAAAAAAAATTGCGAAGTGTTTTTAATGTAAGAGGAATGCAAGCTGATCACTGAGACTAAAGGGAAATGATTGTATTTGGCACAGTAATTAATTTCAGAAATATCTTTGAATCTTTGCTATATGCTTGAGTGTTATGCCAGTGCTTTGTGGGTTCCCAGGGTGACATTTATGAAATGTAGATTTAAATCCTACATTTTGCCAAATATAAATTGCTTCAAGCTTAAAGTATTTCTTAATTGATCATAGAGGAATTTTTCACCATTTTCAACGATCACTAGATGTGCCATCAGAGTTATGTGAAACCTTGAATTCGCATACTGCTGTATATTTAATAGTGTATGCTCTTGTTGGAGAAAGCATTTGCTGACCTACAGCTGGTTTTAAAGAGACTATTTCTTCTTGAAATATTTCGATTGTGATAGTCATTTTTTGAAATGAAGGAAAACTTTGATCAGTAGTTTAATGAAGGTACTAATAGGACATTTTACTTTTAGTAAATGTAAGGTGTTGGAGATTTAATCCACAAATTTAGTTCTCTGGCTTGTACTGAGTTCTGTCTGCTAAAGCAACTGACTAAGCTAGCGCTCCTTTTTAAACAATTTGTTATAACCTTGACCTGGGCCTTCACGTCTCTTTTTTTTTTCCTTTTCTGTTCCTAATATTTGTTTTCTTTTAATCAGTATTGATTGTTTTTCCCATTAAGAAAACAAGAAGAGACTAACATGATTTCATCAGCTCTCCAATTGCTTTACTAATGGAAATCTGGTAGTGTCTCAAATATCAGGGGTGCAGTTTTTAAAGAAACTGGTAACTGATTCTTGAACCATATGTCTTTAATTTTTAAAAATCCGCAGGGCTTGAAACTTAAAATCATATAATTTTTTTTCTAGATTTAAAAAAATTAAATTTAAACTTGCTTATTCTATCCATATTCAAGTGTATTCCTGCAGTGATATTTGTTATTTTTATAGCAGTTATTTAAATAACAATAGATAGTATTTACTGAGTACTTATCTGAACCTATTTTGAACCCACATTATGTTGGTTGACCCGCTTAATATACAGAAGAAAACAAGAGAGAGTGGAGTAATTTTTTTGTTTTTGTTTTTGAGACAGGGTCACAGTATGTAGTTCAGGCTGGCCTTGAACTCCACATTATCCTCCTGCCTCAGCCTCCTGAGTGCTGGGAATACAGATGTGTATTACTACGCTTGGCTTTGGAATAAATGTTAAGTGGGACAAAATTTTAAAACCAAGGCTGTTACAGTGAATGAGCTGTTAGCTTCCAGATAGCTGAAGTAAAGCAGGACATCCAACTGGTTATGCATTTTTCCCCTTATCTGATAAAAAGAAACATTATATTACTTCAGGCAAGATACTTTCTTGATGTTGCTAAATCTCGAAAGAATTTATTATGGTAAGTTCTTCCATAAAAGACATTAAATAGTGTAGTACCCAGTGTTGTCAAAGTGATTTTACATGACCATTTCTGCCACTAATCTTCCTTAACCCCAAGAAAGAGCTTTTGAGAAATTCAGTCAGTGTGTTGTCTTGGGGCTTTAGGGTGTAAACAGTCAAACTCTTTGGTGTCTTTTGTGTGACTTCATTTCTCTTGGTCTCTAACTCAGATTTTTGTAAGTAGCTACCAACACCATAATAACTGGAAATACTTCCACCTGCAGTACGAGAACCTGGGGAAGTGAGGACTATGCTGAAACCAGTTGAGATCTTTTTGTTATTTTAGAAGAGCATCTTTTGTAGTTCTGGAAATGGAGCCCAGTGGCTCCACCACTGAGCCACATCTCTGTTCTATGCCTTGGAGTCTTAGACGTGAAACGATTTAGGAGATTGAGATAGCATCTTCTCTAGGCCATTTTTCCTCTCTGCTCTTATTAGTGATTCTGCTGTTAGGACTTGTAACAGTATCATTTGGCCTCCAGCAAGTAAAGTTTGTAGTCGGTCAAATGCTTTCCAGTTAAAGAGATGATTTAATAACAGTAGATAACTTCTGTGTCCTTTGCATGTCATGATCTGACCCCTTTTCACAGGCATATGTTTTACATGGTTTAAATTGCTGTGCGTATGACTTGGTACAGCTATTACTTTAGACATAAAATTATATAAATGCTTCTGTCATTCTCTATAAAAATTTCAAATGGCTGAATAATATTTCCTGAAGTCCACACTGAAGTTATAGCTCAGTGGCACAGTACCTGCCTGGGAATGGTGAGGTCTTGAGTTCCATTCTCAGTACCAAAAAAAAAAAAATCCCTTAAGTCTATGTAGCATAATCTATTATATGAACCACTTATGGGTGGTTAGGTTATTTCTGTGTGACTGTGTGTGAGTATGTGTGTGTGTGTTTGGCACCGAGCACGTAACCTAGGGCCTCATTAGTGCTAGGCAAGTGTTCTGTGCTCTACCACTGACCTATTCCCAGTCCTGGGTTTGGTTTAAATTGGAACACAGCAATAGTCATCTTGCTTTGTATATATTAGGCTTCTATTGGATGAGTTCCTTAAGATTGATTTTATCATAGACTTCTTTTTTTGCTTTCAGAAAATGTCATAAAAGGAAACTTTGCTTTGTACCTAAATCTTAATCTAAGCACACACAGAGCACTTCTCTTACAGGTGCATGGGAAAGGTGAAGGGAAGGAAATTTGAAATTTAACTCAGGGAGTTGTCACACACAGTTTCAGGTTTTGTTTGTTTGTCTTTTGTTCTGTTCCCTACTGTTTCCCACATTGACGCTCTTCAAACTCTTGGCGGGAACCTGTATCTACTTTGGTTTCTAAAATCCTAGTGCGGCAGTGTTTCCAGTATCAGCTAAACGAGCAGTGAGCTGGGGTGGGAATATAAAACCTACAGGCCAGTACACTTAGTTGTTTGAAAGGGCAGGGCCTGCTCTTGTTCTTCTTTTGATTGGTGGATGGTTTCCCACATGGCTATGTGTCTCACTTGTAAAAACAAAACAAGGGGAGAAAACCCAAACAAAACCCTTCCTAAAGCATTTGTCTTCTGAACAGAACTTCTTAGAAAGCAGTGTCACTATTTCTTAAAGGAGGGGCTCGTCATAACCTTCCCTTCGCCCTCTTCTTCCACTTTTTGACAATGAAATGATTCTATGACTATTAGTTGTGAAATGGTTTAATTCAGCTTCCTATTCTCTATTGAAAATAACTGTGCTCTGCCCAGTGTCTGTCTTTGGTCAAAGGGCGTTTCTTCTGTCATTGGCTGCCATGGTTTGTCTGCTTTGAGCTTTGTGATCTGGAGGGTACAGTCTCGCCTTTTAAATTGTGTGCCTCATCTTTTATCTTTCAACAGTTCCTAGAAAGAAACCATCCAACGGCCTCTTTCCAGTGTCAGTTTTTGAAAGATCTGAGACTTGCTTTATTTTGACAGGTGGCTGCTGAAAGAGGTGCTTAAGGGTGGGGTAAAGGAGGAGGGGCAGATAAGTTGAAGGCGAGCAAATAGGTTAGCTGTTTCTTTGCCTTTCTGTCTGACAAATGGGGAGTGTTTCTTTTTTTCTGCTCTCCTCTTCCTTACTGGGACCCTTGAAAGAGAGGAGTTTGCTGATAAGGCCTGTGGTTGGAAGACAGTTGTACCCTTTTTAGGATCATTCTGGATCTTTTCCTTACAGGCCGAGGCACCCCCTGAAGAAATGGATTAGGACATACAAGGTGCACCTGTAGAGATTAATTTCCTGTAATGAGCAAGAATGACAATCATTCAAAAGTTTGTTTGTTGGCCGTGTCTGTAGGTATGGATAAGCTGCTGAGTCCAGACCAGTGAGCGCCCAAAGACACAGGTGTTTAGTGTTACCTCCCAGGCAGTTTGCTTTGCATTGGCTGTTTTCTTTAGTTTATACCACCTCTGCAGATAATCACCTCTGCTGACTGCCTACTGGATAAGTTGAACGTCACTGCAACTGAATACAATTTCCCACCACTTTTAACCTTTGGTTGTTGGTATCTTCCGTAGATTGTCACTTCTAATAGGTATCCCTTTTAAGTTTTTTTTTATGAAACAATTATAAAACAATTTGGGGGGATTGTTGCTGACTACAGTTCATTTAACGAATTAAAGCCTGTTAATAAGAATATGTAGGGTTCAAGTCAATTTCAAGAATTAACCAGCAGAAACCACTGAGGCTGCAACAATACAAAACTAAAGGACTTGGGATCCAGGCAGTTGTTTTCCAGACTCTTTTCTTGTTATGTCCTAGTCTTAGCTTTACAAGTGGCCTCTAGGGAGAAAATAAGCGATCAGAAAGGGTGGAAACAGCAGAAAGCAATCCACATGGCCTTTGTGTACTAGAACTGTTGTAACAAAGACTGCTTGGAAAGAGGGCCATCTGCTGAGGCAGAGGAAGCCTTCTGTCATGAAAGGATGTTTGTTACATTTTTTTTGGAATTCACCATAATTTCAAAAGTTCTCACATCAGGGAAGGTGTCTCAGCAGGTAAACACAGAGGGTAACAGCAACCTTGATAATAAAATTGTACTGGAGATAAGTTTCTGGGAACTTGGTAGTAGTATATGTAGCTTTTAATTCTCTTTGCTGACCTATACAGAAGTTCTAAGATATTTTCTAGTTTGACGTTATCAAATTTTAATACTTACATTAGTCTAGGCCTTATTTTTCTAGTCTCTTAAGTGGACACAAGCCATACCATAAGCACATGAACATATAAATGCCAGACAGGTGAAAGTCAGGAAACTGGGAGGCTGGCCCCTACTGAGCCACTGTGCAGCTGGATGGATGATGGACATGCAACTTGTCATCACATAAGGGCCTTGTTCCTGGTGTTCATGAAATGAGGACATTGAACTCAGTTTTCATGAAGATCCTTTCCAGCTGTGATATTCTTTGTCTCACCACAAGTGTGTTGAGAGCTGATGAGATGATCTGGAAATGTAAGAAGAATATGAGAAAAGTTTCTTTCTCATTGCATATGTATTCTTGAGTACAATAAAACTTTGAAATGAGCAGTTCTGGGTAACTGAGCTTTCTGAATGGTTTTTGTCTCTTTCCCTGCTGTCAGTTGTCATTCTGTACTGCTGTTAACATGCTGGCTTTTAGCAACTCCTGTCCCTGTTTCTTGGCTGCTTCCCTTGTGGTCTTTAGAACTGTAGCATGAAACTCATCAAACCCCTGTGCCAAGTAAGTATACCTAGTTGGGGGGCGAGGGCCTCTCGTACAACCCCAGCCATAGATTTTCGCTGATGGGAGACTTTGAGGCTTATGTTTAGGTTCTAGATAAGAAATGTATCTCTGTTCCTGTTTATCAGAAGCTGGATATTAGTATACTTAATATGAGGATTCATTAAGAAAATGATGGAAGGAGGCAAGGGAGCATTTAGACCGGGAAGGGGGCTGATGAGGTGATACATTTATGTCAGTAAATGCATTGTATAAGAGATCAAAATAAAGCAGCAGGAAGAAGAGCTAGCTGGAGCTTTCTGAAACAGTCAGAGTCACATCCATAGCTTGGACATGAGCAAGCTCGCTTTGGATGTGCCTCTCTGCTTGAAGTTGGGGTGCTGAACCCATTGTGCTTGTTTGGTGAAGCCTGAGCTGTTATACATGAACTTCAGAGAGACCATAGAGACCCTATTCCCTTTGTCTGAATGCCTAGTTGCAGAGTGTGAATGTGAACCTAGTTATTTTTTTCCCAGAAAGTTAAATGTCAAGGCATTAACATCCAGTTAAGCTCTTATTCCAGATTTGCTTTTAGTTCCTGGATGAACTGTAACTCCAATAGCAATCGCTGTGTTCAGAACAGTCTTTCAGACCATCAGGCCAGTCGCAGTGTGTACCGGCCTATGGCACTGGCCATATGTATATTTTGTGGCCACAGCAGACTTACTTTGGGTAGAGACGTGGGCCACCCCCTCCCCACTTCTACTTTCCCCATCCTTCTTCCTCTTTACCTCACTCCCTGTACTATAGCCAAACTGGACTACTCATTCTCTTACCGGGACTGTTCACCTCTCCCTGGGACTTTTATACACATTTTTCTTTCTGGCTAAATTTGCTCCTCCCTGTTTCTGCCAATTGAAAATTCTGTCCTTTAATCTGCCTTTTTTGAAAATCAGTTTTCTCAGATACCTATGATTGGAAATCTCCTGCCTTGTAGCATTTTGCTGTGAATGAATGGACGAATAGACTAGAATAGTGAACTGTTCATTCTTTTATTCTTTAAGCACTGAACATACTCTGTGTGTCCAGCTAAGTACTAGTTACTAGGGCTATAAAAATGAGCAAGACAGACATAGAACCAGTTCTCAAGGAAATAATATGTTAACCTTATGTTAAAATTGGCTATTGGTTTTATTTACTCTATAGTCTATAGGGACAAAAGCTCTTTGAAGTTAGGCTTTATGTTTTGCTCAGCTTTATAATCCCTCATCATGCCTTGCCTATAGTACAGGGACTCAGTGAGTATTTATTAACTTGATTTGAAAAACTCCCCCTTTTCCCATTAAGAGAAAGGAGTGCAGTTCTGGGACGAAAGCATCATCTTTGGTGTAGTGCTTTTATCTGACAACAGTGGGGATGTTAGGCTTTGAAGCACATTCTTCCCTCTACATCAAGTGGACTAAAAATACAGAGGGTTAAGACCAGTTTACTGGCAGGTACGGGGAAGGTCTTTGTGAAGCCTCAAAAGTAAAGATTTCTATCCATTTGTGTTCCAGGTAAGTACACATTTCAACCTGCTACATATCTGGTCATGGCCAGAGTTGCTTTACCAACAAACGTATGTCTCTATTAAAAAGATTTGATATTGTCTGTAACATAGACTAGCCCATGGATGACTTATCTAGGAGAAATAAGGCCTATTAGTGGTTTTATTTTTGTTTTTGCGTTTTTTTGCACAGAGGGTTGAATCCAGGACCTTTGCACTGAGCTACATCCCCAGCCCTTTTACTATTTTTTTAAAATTTTGAAATAGGTTTTCATTCACTAAGTTGCCTGTGCTGGGATTAGAGGCATGCACCACCATGCTGGACTAGAATAAGGTTTTTTTAGGCCACACAGAGTTGTTGAGGAAAATGATTTCTGATCATCTAGTTCTTAAGCTTCGGTCTGACATGAAAAGAATATAGCTAGGGGATGATTTATATGCTGTGTAAATAAATGATCCATGTTAGAGGCTGGGGAAGTTCCTTGGGAAGGAAAGTAATTCATACATTTGAGCCCTTATGTATCAGTGTTGCAGTAGAGTTAGGAAAATCAGAAGCTATGACTTCACAAGTCTTGATGTGCTATGTGATTAATAATCAAACATTTTGAAGTATGATTATCAAATCTAGCTCTCATTTACAGGAAACTCTGCCTTTAGTACAAATTATAGACTTACTAGGATTATCTGGCAATACTTGTCCTTTAAGTGCTGTATAATTATTCCTAAACCTTTCAGGAAAGAATCTGAGAATATTTTAAACCCCTAAGCTGTAATTCACTAACAAGGTGGAGATCTCATTTAATCTTCTGTGTATTTTTCTTTTTCTTTCTTCCATTTCCTTTCCTTTCCTTTGTTAAAAAAATTAACATTTATTCACCAGAACTATTTCCAGTTCTGTTTCCATTCTGGCAGACAGCTATAAATAAGAAGGCATTAATATCACTACAAAATGCTTCAGGACAAACATTTGCAGCCTGTAATTGAAACCCACTGCTGTCTTTCATGTAGCATCACTACAATAATAGGAAAGACTGGAAACCAAAGTAGAGACTCTGAGCCCACCCCAAGGATAACTGTTGGCCTTCAGCCTTAAAGCCACTTTGCCCTTGTGAATCAAGGCTGCTGTGCTATGGCCAAGTAAGATTTAGTGGACATATGTGAGAACAGAAGCCTGCCAGGGTACAGCAGACTGTAAGTCAGTACAAATTTAAACAGCAGACTCACTGGCCATGCAGCTCTTCCTGCTTTATATAGTGGAAACTCCAGCCTCTGGTGACACCAACATGCTGGGTGACGTGAAGTTCCCAGATTTTACCCTCAGAGAGAGAGACTGTAGATTTGGCTGTGCTCCTTCTTTCATGTATTAAGACAGAATCTGGTCTGTAATGGACATGGGAATTAGCTTGGGTTCCAAAAGCACCAGGTGGATTAACATGTGGGTTATTTTTTCAAAAATCTAATTCTGCATAAAATTGGCTCTAGTCTCGAAAACATAAACTTAAATGGTCTAGAAACTGGGGGTGGGGTTGTAGTCCTTTGTATTCAGAGAATAGGTACTTTTACTTCAAGTGTGTCACAGGGAATTAGTACTATTAGTGCTTTAACAGCACTGCCAGTTATTGAACTGGTTCTTAAAACAAGGGAGGCGAAGGGGGATCTGAATAGACAGATCTCTGACTTAATAGCCACCTCTCAGGTTGTTCTTTAGTCTGAGAATATGCACCTGGCTCTCATTTCCATTAATGTCATTAGGAGCTGTGTATCACATGTAATACAGGATCATCGGGGTCTTTATTGCTGTTCTTCGAAAGGGAATAAAATCATGTCACTTTCATTCTTTCTGAGACATTGTGTGTTTAAAATTAAGAACCCTTGCACTTTGCCCAATTACTTTCCAGATAAAATTTCTTGATAATTGGCCTAGAGTAATTTTAATTTAAACAAGCAAATATGTGTTCTTTGTTTAAGCACTTTTCTATTTCATCTGTACCTTGTAGAACAATATAAAAAACTGCTTAGTTTGGGAGAAAAAAAAGGATTAAATGGACTCCTGTGCAGTTACTGTTATTTAAGAGACCCCCCTCCCACTTAGGACTTCATATCAGAAAGCTGCTACATAAAAAGTATTAACATTTTCTGCAGAGTCTAAGCCCTAGTCCTAGCCCCATGTTATGGCTTATATTTACATTTTTCTCCAGAGGCTTATGAACTCATAGGTGTGGCTTTGGAGGGGTGGCTGGAACATGAGTGTGTGGTACTAGATTAGACCACTGATGGGTTTATGGGCAGGTGTGATGTTGCAAGGTGAAGCCTAGTGGGAAGAGATGGGTCATTGGGTATGGAAGGATAGCTCTTTCTCCTGCTCCCTTGATCCTGCTCTGCTTCTAGCTCTGCTTCATGCCGTGAACTATTTTTTCCTCTGCTATGACCCTCTGCCATGCTGCCCTCCCTTGGAGCTGGCTGGCTATGGTCTGAAACCTCAACAAATTGTGAACTAAAATACACGTTTCCTCCTTTAACTTATGGGTATTGTACAAAAAAGTAACTAAGAGGTTTGGTATCAGACAAATGGAGTCATTGCTGTGACACTACCTGACCATGTGGTTCAGAAGCTTTTGGAACTGGCCTGTGAGAGGAGTTTGGAAAGGTGTAGTGATGCCTCCTGAGGAAGTGACCCCTTGAATGCCCTAAGCTGAGTTTAATGGGAGAGTCTGGTCAGAGCTCAGAAGACCATGTTGTTGACTGCGATGTAGCCTGAAAAGGCCACACATAAGAGATTTCAGTTGGGAAGAAGTACTCTATTGGCAGTTGGACTCCAGGCCGTGTGCACCAAGAGAGTCTGGCAGAAAAATTCTCCGCATTTTACTCATCTCCTGGTCTGATTAAGAGAGATTAAGATTAAGGGCAGCAGATTGATTAATCTGCCAGAAGAAATTTCAAGGCAGTCTAATGTTGAGGCAGTGGCATGGCTACTGTTTGGGACTTTAGCCAGCTCTACCTTGAGAATCAAGAGCAAAGAGCCCAGCAGAATGATTTTAAAAGTTTTGAGTTTGGCCAGAAAGGAAGTTCAGTAAAACTGGGGCCCTGGACAGAGAGAGCAGAGAAGAAAGGCCTTGGTTACTGAAAAGATTAGTATTAAGAAGCCAAGTAATTTGGAACAGGACAATAGGAAAGATGGCTTGAATGCATCATCACAAGCACCAGTGGGATGCCACTCTTTGCAGGCTCAATAATAAAGGTGAAAGACTTTGTTTTGGGAAGAGAGTCCAAGGCACTATGCTCCAGAATGGGGGCAGCCGAGGGAATGGGAATTGATTCGCAGAACTCAGCTCACCATGCTCAGTCATCTAGACACTCAGAGGCTTTTGGAACCACCAACAAGATATAAAAAGGCTCAGCTACTGCTCCAGCTGGCAGTAGATCTTGATGTCATGCACATGGTGCTGATGCTAGATGCAGGAGTTGTGGGATCAGGAAGGCTTCCATGCAGACTTCCACCCGGGCCTCCAATGTATGAAGCTATGAGTGTGAAGCTGAATGTGCAGTGGGGATCCCAGAATGTTAGAGAAGCCAGAAACAGAATGTGGATCATCTAAAGAAAGCTTCCTGAGCAAACCTGGCCCAAGTGAGAAGCTGTGGGGCCTGCAATCACTGGCAGCACTGTAGAGGCGAAGCCATCCAAGCCCTTTGGAGTTCACTTTTAGCCACAAATCGCACTGAATGCCAGATATGAAACTATGGTATTTAATGTTTGCCCTTTGAGATTCAATCTTGCCTTGGTCCCATTCTTTTCTAATCTGTTTGTACCTTTTGGAATGGAAATGTTTATCCTATGCCATTGTATGTTGGAAGTATTTAACTTTCTTTTCATCTATAGAGGGACTCACAGCTAAGAATTTCCTTTCCATCTCAGAGGAGACTTTGGATTTGGACTTTTAAGAAGTGCTGAAATTGTGAGAACTTTGGTAACTCTTAGAGATGGACTAAATGCATTTTGCATAAAAGGAGGTGCATGAATCTTTTAGGGGCCAGGAGTGGAATGTTATGGTTTATATCTAGATGTCCACCCAAAGAGTCATGCTCTTATAAGTGGGGCTTTTGGGAGGCGACTGGATCTTGGGTGTGTGATCATGGTTTAGTCCACTGATAGGTTTATAGCTAGGTGTGATGTTGGAAGGTGAAGCCTGGTAGAGTTAGGTCACTGGAGGAGTATCCTGGAAGGATATATATCCCCTCCCTCCCTTGATCTCTCTCTGCTTCTTGCCTGCCATGCCACGAGCACTTATACCCTCTGCCATGCCCCTCTACCATGCCCTTCTGTCATGCTGCCCTGCCCTTTACCAGCAGAGTATAGAATGAAACCTCTATAAACTGAGCCAAAATAAACCTTTTCTTCTGTAACTTGTGAGTGTTAGATATTTCATCTAAGCAATGAGAAAGTAACTAAGGCACTTTGCCAAATGGGTATTTGGAGGTATGTCCTTTCATTTTAAGCATTAGCCTAATAATACATACGTATATATAATGAAATCACAAATTGAACTTTAGTTTTGGCTGCCTCATTGTTTGGTGTGGTGACTTGAGAGCAGAAAGAGCTCAACAGATGACCAGCATTTTAACTAGTACTGGAATATGTGGTTCTGGGTTTTAACTACGATTGGAGTGTTTGTTTTTGGTTAAGCTCAAGGCCAGGGACTTTGTAAATACTTTTTTTTTTTTTTGGATGGATTTTCTACCAGCTTTATAAGCATCTTGGAGAAATGAATATTTGCATCTTACTTTTGTTTTTACTTTTAGTGGAGTGTTGGATATTGAATTTAGAGCCCCACTCATGCTTGGTACTCACTGTATAGCCAAGCTCCATGAGTCCAGCCCACATCTCTGTTTTTCTCATCAAAAATTAAATTTTGATTTCTTTAACTGTAAAATAGGATAATTCTTTCGGTTATGCTGAAGGACCAAGGACATGTGAAGATGCTTTAAGCACATATGAAAGTGAAGCATTGCTGTTGTTATTACAGTTACTTATAGTCCCATTATAAATACTTTCGAGTAAAAACCAAAACCAGATTTGCTGCCTGGGTATTGTGGCACAGGTCTGTAATCCCAGCACTGTGGGAGGCTGAAGGAGGAGGATTCCAAGTTCAAGCTAAGCCTGGGCAATTTAGTGATTTAGTGAAAATCCTGTCTCAAAATAAATGTAAAATGGGGTGGAGTGTCAGTGCAAAGGCCCTGGATTCACTCCTCAGTACCACATACTTTGCCAGCTGTTTCAACGGTTCCTAATGTTTAAACACCCAAATTTCACGGTATTTCTGATGTTTCTTCTAAGACCACGTAGATGACAAACATTTTGATGGTCCTTCCCAGCTGACACCTCATAGCCATAAATGTTACCTTGGAGAGTATATGACTAAAAAATGTCACTGCAAGTCACCCTTTTTGTAACCTCAGGCTACCCTGTTTGCAACCTTAGGCAACTGAATGCTTGAACTAAATATTGTTTTTTTTTGAACTACATGTTCTATAAGTCATAAAGGATTCTTTCCTGTGAGAAGGGAAGTGCTGCACATAAATATTTATTTTTTCACCCATAGCTGGAAAAGTGCAGGGAGAAAGGGTAAGGAACTAATCCTAGATTTTTGGAGGCATCAGTTGCTTATATTGAGATGTATTTTCGTGTTTTTGTGCAAACACATGTGTGCTCATTATGAGTTTTAGAGCTTGGCTTTTCTGGCTCTAACTTGTGGCCTGTGAGAATTCCAGCAGGCTTGTGGTGTACATGGGTTGTGTGGCTCCTAACTGGCAGGACTTCCAAACAGGGAAGCAAGGAGCGGGGAGACTCAGTTTTTCAGCCATGTACAGCTTCACCAGTAGGTCGTATGTGCTTGCTTTTCTGGTGGGAGCTGGTGGCAGGATAGAAAGGCAAATGTTGGGCAGTAAGAGATTTGAAGGGAGCAATGTAGGGATAAGCAGGCTCAAGGTTCAAGATCTGCGGTGGTAGTTTCTCAGGATTTCTGTTTACTGTTGAGGTCTTTGATGACAGCCTTGAGTAGGTGGCCTGACTCTTAAGGTCGGTGCTTATCCCAGCAGATCTATAGCTCAAGACCTGGAGCTTCCAGAAATGCCACACTGAAAGGCTTTTCACAAACCAAGGTCAATGGCCCAAGTCTGCTTTTGGCTGGGACTCTCACTCCTACCAGGTAATTGTGCATCCTAACATAACCTTTTAAAGACTGAGACATTTATAGTAACTCTAAAGTTCCTCATCTCCTTTTCCTCTTTCAAAGTTAGAACTTTGAGATCTTCAGGAATGACCCCCTCCCCCCTTTTTTTAAGAAACGACTTTAATTTATTGCAGATTTTAGCAACAGGGTATGGCCTTTCTCTTGTCTTTGGCCAAAGGATGTAGCTTTGTTTGACAGAGGTCCTTGAGAGTTTATTAACTTTTGAAAAATCAATAGCACTATTCCTTCCAGGAAGCAAGAAAAAACAAAGATTGTGTGTTTCCTTTTTACAAAGGGGTCAGAATTGTCAGAATTAGTTAAGTCTTTTACATTTTTATCTTGTGCATGGCCATTTGCTCTGGGTAGTGGGGATTGTCTAGTTCATTTAAACACATTAAAGTGCACTTCTCTGTTCATTTTCAGTTCTCTGAAGAAAATTCTCATATTGCCTTATTACAATAATAAGCGTAAGTGATTTTGAAAAAGCTTTTGAACTTTGATTTAAGAGTTACTCTTAATATTTTTAATAGACTTTACTTTTTAGAGCAGTTTTAGGTTCACAGCTAAATTGAGCCAAAAGTACAGAGAGTTCCCATAAATGCTGTACCACTCCCACCGGGTGCACAGCCTCCTCTGTTGTCAGTGTCCTGCACCAGAGTGGTACATTTTGTTACATTTAAGGAACCTGTACTGAGACATTATCTTTACTCAAAGTTCATGAGAGTTCCTTCTTGGCGGTGTACATTTTATGGGTTGGGACAAACACATGACATGAATCCACCATTAATTATTGCCAAAATTATTTTTACTGCCTTAAAAATCTTACATGTTCTG
Organism: Dolichotis patagonum; assembly: GCA_004027295.1. Classification (NCBI taxonomy): domain Eukaryota; kingdom Metazoa; phylum Chordata; class Mammalia; order Rodentia; family Caviidae; genus Dolichotis; species Dolichotis patagonum. The sequence continues at coordinate 54,343 of PVJX010003453.1, read as the reverse complement.
CCTATTCATTCCTGTCTTCACCATGGTAGGCACTGGTCTTTTTACTGATTCTATACTTTTACCTTTTTCAGAATGTCGTATTGTTGGAATCATATAGTATGTAACCTTTACAGATTTTTTTTTTACTTAATAGTATTCAAGTGAAGGTTTATCCATGTCTTGTCATGGCTTGATAGCACATTTCTCTCTCTCTTTCTTTTTTTCAAAGTACTGGGAATTAAACCCAGTAGCACTACCATTTAGCTATATCCGCAGTCCTTTTTCTGTTTTTATTTTGAGATAGGGTCTTGCCAAATTAATAAGTTGCCCAGAATTGGCTAAAACTTGCTATCCTCCTGCTTCAGTCTCACTGAGTACTGGGATTATAGATCAGTACCACCATGTCCATCTTCCTCATCTCTTTAGTGCCTAGTAATATTCCATTGTCTGTCTGTGCAGTAGTTTATGTATCCATTCTCCTATTGAAGGACATCTTGATTGCTTTCAGGATTTTTTTGGGGGGGGTAAATACCAAAGTGCACGATTGCTGGATTGTATTTTAAAACTAGTTTTGTAAGAAACTGCCAGAAGTGGCTATACCATTTTGCATTCCCATTAGCAATAAGAGGTCTTATTATTTCACATCCTTCTCACTATGCGGTATTGACATATTTTAGATTTTCATCAATTTAATAGGTGTGTAGTAGTTGCTTTAATTTGTAATTCCTTAATAACATACAATATCGAGCAACTTTTCTTTTTTGTACTGGGAATTGAACTCTGTACCTTGTGCTTGCCAGGCGGTCACTTGTGCCACTGAGTTATAAATCTAGTCCCAAACAACTTTTCATGTGTCTATACACTATTGTGTTTCTTTAGTGAGGCGCATGCCTGGACTTTCTGTTTTGTGATTGATCTGTTTTGTTATTTTCTTTGTGAAAAAAATAAATGTGTTTTCACCCTACAACAAATATTAGTTTTGTCTGTATTAACTACTAACAAGTAACTACATTTGGCTTTTTAAAAAATTTTTGGCCCTGGGGATTGAGGCCAGAAGCCTAGATCAGGACCTTTGCACTGAGCTACATCCCCAATCCTTTTTTTGTTTTTTATTTTGAGACAGGGTCTCACTAAGTTGCCCACAGTAGGCTGGAAATTATGGTCCTCCTACATTAGCCTCCCCACAGTGCTAAGATTATGTGTATGTACTACCAAGCCTTAGAAGTGTAGGTTTAAGTTGGATTGTGCTTAGGATATGTTTCCTTGGGATTACTGAATAATTCACTAATACAATTTTTGTAAAGACTATGTAAAAAGTTACAGTGACCAACCAAGAGTACATCTGCCAGTTAAGCTACTAAATATGCAAACCTTGCAGGCAAGTGCAGTCAGTTTTGCTGTAGTACATGTTTATCACCAAAAACTGGGAGCTGGGATATAGCTCAGTGGTAGAAATAGTAAATTCTACTAATACTAAATGCTTAAGAAATATATAAATACTACAGTAACTATGGCACTTTACCCTGAAAACACCTGAAGTTTGCTGTGGATGTGGGCATTGGAAGTGTGACAGCTGGTGAGTTACTGTGAGGCAGTGGAAGGGGGGTTATCTGAAAGCACATGAATAGATGTGACACTAACCAGGACAGGAGAGGCTCATACTGCACTGTGAATGAGGGAGCTGCTGGTGGATATTTGATGTGGGTGTGTTTTGTGTATTCCAGCATGGCTTAGTACAGCTGGTTGCAGTTTTCGGCATTCACCTCGTGTTTCTCTCAGACAAAATCATGCATAAGCAAACGTGAAATTTGCATTATGCCTAAATTGTTCCCAATATATCAATTGCATTCAAGCAAACTCACATTTTCCAAATAAATGTTACAGCATAATGAACTGTAATTAATATCTTTTGTCTCATTCTTGAGCATATGTGCCTTTCATCCTCATTGCAAGTAGTTGCCTACATACGGCTTTCTTTGTACATGCTGCTCAGAAGTGCTGGTATTCAGGGCCCACTGACCCCTGGATTCTTTTATCAGCTGCCTGTCCATATTCCCTGGGCCTCTTATGCTGCTTGGGAGGGCCAGTTAGCATGCAAGGAATAGACTTCTGGTTTTATATTGAGGAAGGAGTGTTGGGTTGTTAAGAACTATTGCTTGGTTACAGTTACTGGTTGTGGATACAGCATTGGCCAGCACTGTGTTCCAGAAAGATTCTCTGGAGCCAGTCTAACTAGGGGTGGCTAGATATTTGAACCCTCAAATGGACTGTCATCATAAAGTAATTTAAAAAATGTTAGAAGCTGGGTTTTTTTCTGCTTTCCAGCATGGGTCTTACAAGGACTGTATCCAGTTGTCTGTTTTGCCTTTCTGTGCACTTCGCCCCTTGTGGATTACAGGCACCATCTTTCACTGAGGAAGCATTCAGTCATGTCAAAGACATGTTTTAAAAAGAAAAACAACACCTTTGAAAGGAATTGAGTTTTCAAAAATAGATATGAAATTCATATTGCACATAAATACGTATATTAAATATATATAGAAAAGTGCTCCAACAGCAACACAATGTTGCCCTTCTGGGAAATAAATACCTAATTTTCACTTTTTGTAAGATTATTTTTAGTTTGGAGGGAGGGATTCTTCTCAAAGTGAAAATGCTCTGTTCTGTGTATATTATTTCCTATGTCCCCCTTCACTAAAGAGGTTTTGTGTTTGGAATGGCTTTATTATCGGAAAGCTTTAGATTTTTCTGTGGATTGGGTGAGATGGATCCTTAGTGTTATGAATTCTTGCTACCCAAGAACTGCATCAAATTTATTGGACTACTGTGCTGTTTTAGCAGTGGGACTTTGGAGTTAGGACCTGATGCTTTAAAAGGTTTTTAGAAAGAAACTTTAGAACTCCCCAAACTTCCCAGTTTGAACCAGTCCAGTTTTCATGGATGCCTAGATTGCTCTATGCATTGCTATATAGGACCACTGAAATAAGTCTAAAGAATTATCACTGTTTCTGGTGCAGAATAAGATAGTAACTTCTTAAAGAGTGTGGGCAGTGGTTTTGAGTCTTGGCTCACTAATTTTTCTCTTTGTTGAGCACCTCCTATGTGCCAGCACTGTGATTTTCATGAATTATATCCTTTAACCCTCAAAAAATCTTGCAAAATGACTCAGTCCCTGCTATTTCACCTGCACAGAATCAGTGTATGATTAGAACCCAGATCTTTTAAAACTTTTATGAATTGAAATAAAATTATATAACAAAACATACCATTTTAACCAGCTTAATATGTACAATTCACTGGTATTCAGTATATTCACAATTTTGTGTAAACACCTGCACTATCTAGTTCTTGAATACTTTATCACTTCAAAAGTAAATTTTTTTTCAAAATTAAAACTTTGTGCCTATGAATACACACTTATCCTCTTTTTCCCCTGGACACTGGCAATAACTAACCTGCTTTCTGTGTCTAAATTTACCTGTTCTGGATGTCTCATACAATTGGAATCATTTAATATGTGAACTTTTGCACTGAGCTACATCCCCAATCCTTTTTTATTTTTTATTTTGAGACAAAGTCTTACTAAGTTGCCCACACTAGACTGGAAATTGCGGTCCTCCTACATCTGCCTCCCCACAGTGCTAGGGAGTTTGACTCCTTTCATTTAACATATATTTTTTGTAGATTTATGCCCACTGTGACATCTGTCAGCACTTTTATTTTTTGATAGCCAAATAATATTTTATCATAAAGTCCTACAACAATTTGATCATCTGTTCCTCAGTTGATGGGCAGTTTTTTGGATATTGTGAATAATGTTGCTAGGAACATTTATGTACGTGTTCATGTTAGAACACTTATTTTCAATTTTTCTTGGCCATATTCCTAAGCATAGACTTGTTGGTTCTGTGGTAATTCGATGATTAACCCTTTGAGGAACTGCCAAAGTTTTTTCCACAAGTGGCTGTATCATTTTACATTCGCAGCACATGAGTTGTAAACCAAGGTCTTTCTGATTTCCAGAAGCTGTGTTCATTTTCCCAGGCCAGACCATTTCCCCAAAACTCCTGAAGGGCTCCAGCAACCCCTGCCAAGCCTCACCTCCAGCCAGCAACAGAATCATGTCATGGTGTCTCATGTTGCAAGCGGAAGTTGTTGGTAACAGAACTTTTTGGCTTGGGGAAAGAACAGGTGTTAGAGCTTTGTTAATAGACAGCCTTCTCTTTATCAGGTAGGTATGCGTAGTGTAAGCTCTGGAACTACATTTTGTATGATTCCATTTCAATGAAATGTCTGGAGTAGGCAAATCTATAGAAATGGGAAGTAGGGTCAGTGGCTGAATGGGATTTAGGGAGTGATGATTCAAGTGTGGGCTGTCTTCTTGGGGATAATAAAAATGTTCTAATATTGGTTGTGGGGAATGATCAAACAACTCTGAATCCACTAAGAAAAGCCATTGCATGGTATACTGTACTCGAAATGGGTGAAGTGTAGGGTATGTGAATTGTATCTCACTAAAGTATAAAAGATACAGGCTCTAGAGCCTCACTGCCGCTTCTTAATTCTGAACTTGGACAAGTTTTTTAGTGTTCCTATGTGTGAAAAAGGGTAAAGTAATAGTTCTGTACCTACCTCGTAGAGAGCTGTGACAATCAAAGGAGCTAATGCAGATAATATCCTGCTTAGCATGGTGCCTGGCACAAAATAAGGGCCCAGTGCATGCTGCTTACCATTGATATTAGATTCATAAAATATTTTTTGAAGTTCCAGCTGATAGGATGTTTATGGTAGGCCAACGAAGACAGGACATAGGTAGCATTCTTCTTAAAATTTAAATTCTTAGTTTAACCCTGCTACCAAGGGAAATGAGCAATACAAGACAATGTAATGAGGCAATAATTGGGATAGTAACAGGAGATGAGGTCATATGGGAAGGGATGTTGGCTACACCTTAGGGCTAGAAAAAGAATATTGGTGCTGATGTCGGAGAGGAAATTGTATTTAAAAAGCTTGCTCTGCCTTCACTGACAACAGATGTTGGGAGAGGTCTTAAGCTTTGGTCTCCAGGGCCTCTGATTCCTTTAAAGTCTCTCTGGTTCCTTTGGAGGTCATGATCCCATAGTTGGTAGAGCCCTGGTGCAGATTAGCTTCTTTGGATGTGCTCTCCTCTCTTTCCCTAATGCCTCCCACCTCCAGGGTCTTGAGGTAGGTGCTTATGCAAGAAATGATCAGCTTTCCAAGGGAAATGGAGGAGAAAGCTGAGATGCGATGGAAGGCAATTTTCTAAGAGGCACAGATCTGTCAGTGAAAGAGAAATAAACCCCCGTGCTGCCTGGTTGCTCTCAGGTTGAAGGCTTTGTAAGAAAAGCACCCCCAACTTGGTCTCCATCTATACTTGTAGGTTCTGGGCAGTTGTTATCTGCCCATTGCTTCTTAGGCAGTGTCCTGTGCCGTGGGTGGGGATGGGGGCAGGGGCGCAACCAACCTCCCCTGCCCCCAGGTTCTTGAGCAGACAGCCCAAAGCAAACAGGAGGGGACCAAAGGACACTTCCAGAGAACAAGTTCACAAGTGGATGGTGCTGTAAACCAATTGTATAAACTGCCCAGGCAACATGGGTCACGGTTTATTTTCAAAGTACATTACTACCATTTCGGTGCTTCTTTTCAGTAACCCAGTACAGTACATGGACTGATTGTGTTGTACAGCTGTGTAAGCCCAGAGCTACCAGCATGTTAAGTCATTTGTCACCCAGAGAACCCTCAACATTAATGCCTGCATCTGCAGGGATGTTTGTGTTGGACTCCATCATGGAGGTGGGAATGCTTGTGTCAGCTGAAACTCTGTGTATGCGAGCTCACACATATGCACACACAAGCCTGGACAGTCCTGTCAGGTAGGGATATTCCAGTGACTGTGAAATTCCATTGGGAAGGACTCAGGGGAGTAGAGAGGAGCCCTCTGACCTTGGGATTATTTCCTGGGCGGTAGAAAAGCGCCTGGGTGGGTTGTGTCCCCTCCCTTCCCCGCCCTTTCAGCCCTCTGTCCATCAGCCGCAGGGCCTCTGGCCTGAGCACAGGGGCTCCTCTTGGCTTTCAGCCAGTGGCGAGCTGGGAGCCTGTGACTTTGAGACTTGGCCCTTTTCAGTTCTCTTTGTTCAGAAAAAGTTTCACCCTGGCTCTCTTCAGTGGCTGCTGCGGATTAGGAGAACCCCGGGGAGGCTTGGCTATAGGACAGCTCTCCAAGCTGTGCTGGGAAATTTGAAGAAGGCTTGTTTCTCTCTGTCTGATTTCAAGTTACATTCTTCTCCCCCTTCCTAAACGAGCTTTTACTGTTGCAAACCCTACCGCATAATCCCCTAGTGTACTTTTGTGATTTCTGCAGCTACGGAAGGGATTAGATCTGTATCTGGACCAATAAAATATTTTAAGGACTGTTGAAATGGACAAACGAAGGAAAGTTCAAATTTAAGTGGTTGCTTTTAATAGTTGTGCTAGCTCAGGCCATGGCTTGCTTTCTTTCTGGGTTAGCATTTCTCATTCTTAAGAAAAAAAAAGATTTGCTTTTCAGTAGCCTCAAAGAAAAAGAAAGAGGCAGCTTGGCTCTTCTGAGCAGTCTGAGAAAAGGCTTGCTGCTAATGGCCAAAGGCTTGGTATTCCCATGTACCAGTGATCCTTTTTTTAAAAATGTGCTGACTATATGTAGTTTCTCCAGTTTAACATCATTAAGAAATGGAAATTACTTTATTTGTAAAATGGTTCCTGTTTTCTTTTTTTAAATTTTTATTTATTTATTTATTTTGTCTTTTTGAGACAGGGTCTTGCTATGCAGTTCAGGTAGGCCTTGGGCTCACTTTGTAGCCCAAACTGGTCTTGAACTTGCAAGGATTCTCCTGCCTCAGCCTCCTGAGTGCTGGGATTACAGGAGTGTGCCATCACGCCCAGCTTTCATTTTTTATTTAAAAAAATTTTTTAATGGTATTGAGAATTGAAGTCATGATCTCAGTCTTGCCAGGCAGCCACTTTGCCACTGAGCTATATCCTTGGCCTCTTTTTCATTTTCATGTGTGTTTTAACCTTTTTAAAATGCTCTTTATCCCACAATTATAAATAAATTATTTTTGAGAATCTGATTGTATTACCATAGATAGAGGAGATTTTTACATATTCTGTGAACTACCCTCTGGCATAAAGCTACAAAAATGCCTGTATCTATCTTGTTGCAGTGTTTCTGTTGGTACCTGGGGAGGGGAGAACTTTATTGTGAACCACTTCTATTAGAATTATTTCCCTGAGGACACATTAACAAATCAAAAAGCTGTAGACTACTACATATACACATACTGGGGGTGCATAGTTCAGTTTCTGTAATCCCACAATGCACAAATGGTGGCAGAATTTCAATGATTGTATTAATCCTGTGAGATACTTTGTCATGCATGATAGATGATATTTACAAATTGAGGTCTAAAATGGTCAGAAGCTTTGAAGATGCTTTATTATGCAGTATGTGGAAGTAGAAGTGTTTATATTACATGTTTTAGTCTATATTGGCCAACTAGGCAGCAAAAAATACACATTCTCATAACAGACTGCAACAATTTCATAACAAATCAGAAGGTTCCTAGGGAGTTCTTTCAGCTTAAACCAACAAGGTTTCTACATAGGTTTTTCCATGGTCTTAAAACCTTTTTCCAAGGTTTTAAAACCCTATGATGATATTCAGAGAGTTTCGATGGCACATGTGAAATACTAATCCATTTAAATGTCACCCACATACCTACCAAATTACTTTCTTAGTAGATTTCTGTATTGTGAACTCAAAATAGAATATGATAGCCCTTCTGCTAGAAGCTCCTGGTTTTTGAAGGGGTCCACTTGATTAATCAGAGAGAATTCAAACATAATTGAGTCATATTGTGTTTGAAGATTGGGAAGTGGAAGCCCAGGAAAGGTCACCAACTTGTTCTCAAGGTCATAAAGTCACTTTGGCTAACCAGACCTCCTTTCCTCTCAACATGTGTAACAGTCTGTGGGTTACTTTTGCCCTCCCCCTTCCGATTGAACACTAAGATTTTTAAAAGTTTCTATAATTAAAGAAACACTTGGTTCACTCCAGCCCTATCCTTTTGGATTTGCAGTTCCCTTTTCTTCTTCGTGCACTTGCACCTTTAGTCCGTTTCTCCTGTTCCTTTCATTTTTGCTGCCCTTCTCTAGAATTTTTCTTTATAGTATCAGTGAGCTTTACAATAGTGTATAGTATTCTAGAGACAAGCAGTTTGCCCTTTGTATAAAGTGCAGGGTTTGTTGTATTCCTCTGGGGTCTATGGGAGGGTTTTGTTTTGGTTTCCTTCCCCGTGATGCCAGGCACTTGGTGCCATAGCAGTACCATGGGTTGGTGTCTTTCCTCCAGCTTTATTGAGATATATCTCATATGCTATAAAATCCACTCTAAAATGAAACAATCAGTGCATTTTAGTGTATTCAAAATTGTAGGATCATTACTACAGTCTATTTTGGAACATTTTTGTTATTCCAGAAAGAAACTCTGTAGGCTTTATTAGTCATCCTTTTTCCTCCTCTTCTTTTTAGCCCTAGGCAACCACTCACCTGCTTTCTCCCCACAGACTGAGGTTCTTTTTTATTTTATTTTGTTTTTTGAGACAGTGTCTTGATATGTAGTCCAGACTGGCTTGAAACTCACTATGTAGTCCTGGCTGGCCTCAAACCTACAGTGATCCACCTGCCTCAGCCTTCTGAGTGCTGGGGTTATAGGCGTGTGCCATCATGCCTGGCTGTCTCCACAGATCAGTTTTGATGGCCCTGTCCGCAGTTACTTTCCTAGGCTAAGAGGAGTTGTGTGGCTGCTCACTTGCCCAATTGGATAATGGCATCCTTGGTTTTTACCTGTTTGCTTCATTAGTCTGACATTCCTCTAAGCACTTTATAGAGTCCAGTCCACTTGGTGATGGGTTTTCTCTGTATTTTCATTTCTATTCTAAGGGATGTTTTCTACTCTGTAAGTGAGCCCTAGAGAAACAAAAGACTGAAAACTACCTCAGGGCGGGGATTTTATAAACCCAGCCCAATCCCTGCCTGTCCCATAGACCTCAGTCCCCACCGAATAAATGAATTTATGCACTGAGATTAATGAACACTAAATTACACTGCCCTTTTTTGCAGTACTAAACATTGAACCTGAGGCTTCATGCATGGTTAGCAAGAACTCTAGCAATGAGCTACACACTCCTGGCCCTATTACCCTATCCTTCTGACACACTAGTCATTGTAAATGAATAGAGCTTTTTTATGCTTGTATATGTGTGTGTTAAGAACCCAATTGTAGTCATTTTAAAAATGACAAATGGGATCTCAGAATAACTTTTAGGTGTGTCCCAATTCTGTATACTTAGGCAAGATGCATGCTTTCCTGCCTACCTTTTGCTTCTTGTAACAAGGACTTATAAAGTCCATCCTATCCAGGAGAAAGTAGCATGATAATTTCACATTTCAAAGGGGAAAAATAGAATGACTAGCGAACATATTTTTAATTCTTTCATTTTGGTGCTATACAAAAAAATTATTCTGAGTAGCTGCTTTGATTTTTTTTTTTAGCTCTGTGTGTGTTTATGCTAAGCATGTGCTTCACCACTGTGCTACACAGCCAGCTCTGTAGTTCTTTAATTCTTTATCTGAAGGTGAGTGCTTGTTAAGGAGTACTTGTACTTGCAGTCCAGCATACTTCTGTTGCGCAGTCAGAAAATAAGTGCAAGTAGAAAGATTCTCTCATCCCTTTGACTGCCCTAATGGTGTGCCTGTAGAAGTTGGGAAAGTGTCAGTAAATGTTAATGGCGATACTCAAAGAGTTCAGGGCATTTTGAAGCATAGCACATGTTCACATCCCTCTTGCATCAGCAAAAATTCAAAAGTGAAACCAGTAGGGTCATATGACTTTAATGTTGCCCAACAATTGGACATTAAACGCCACACACTAAGGAGCAGAATAGTGAAAATTGCTTTGAACTTTTAAAGCTTGCTATCTAGAGTATCCCAGCAACTTTCAAAAAGTGATAAGCAGGAAGTGCAGCAGTTCGTAAGACATGTGCTTGCTTTTAAGCAAACGCCGAAAATGCTCCTAATTTGTACCAGAGACGTATCAAAGGGCTTTGCAAAACTTCCAGTTCGACAATTATGAGTATTAGTTGAGCTTAACCTCTGAGTCACAGGGTGGGAAGTGGAGAATTGTCATTTCATTTGACTTTCAGCCATCAACATCAAGGCAGTTGGACCTTTTTAAGAGCAGTGGTGGGTGAGTGGGAAAGGAATTGATAAGAAAAGGGAGGGAGTTTGAAGACACTCCTCAGTTTGGGGCTAGCATGACTCCCTCCAAGAGCGCTGTCCCTACTTCCTGCTATAAGGGCGCATGTGTAATAAACATGTGAACCCCATCAGTGAAAAGTACCTTCAGCTCATTTCAGATTTTCTCTATGCCTGCTCTCAGGAACCATTTAGCCATGAAACAACTAGGAGTCAGGCCTTTCTTAAAGTTGCATTCACTGTTCTTGGGTGTGTGTGTGTGTGTGTGTGTAAGGGTGGGGATCCAGCCCAGTTCTTGGGTGTGTGTGTGTGTGTGTGTGTGTGTGTAAGGGTGGGGATCCAGCCCAGGGCCTTGCACATGCAAAGCACATGTTCTACCACTGAGGTGCAATTTCAGCCTCCTTATTAATGCTTTTTAATGGCACAGAAGACAAACTTGTTAGGAAAATAACACATACCTGAGTGTCTGTGACCTTTAAGTAAAAACCGATTTTTGTGGAAATAGGATCTTTGTCTCTTGAGAAGAAGCTTTCAAGTAGATTGTAAAAGAGAGGGGGTCACAGGAATGTTGCAGGAGATGCAAAGTACCTATCTTTAAACAGCTGTCTAAAACCAATTTTTAAATAGCACAGTCTTTCTCGGCAAAGGTGAGGAAAGAGTGGTTTCTTTATCAGTAAATGAACAACCCAGATGTTTTTCTCTAGAATGTGGTAAAGGAGTAAAACTCTTTTGCTATATTTTGACATTTAGGAAAACTGTTTGAAGGGAGATGTGAAGGAGAGAATGGGAGAGAGTGGGGAGTGGAGTGGGGAGAGAGACAGATACACACATTCCTTTTTAAGCCGTGTGTCTCAATTGATTTTTAATCATTCCCAGAAAGACACAGCAAGAATTCTGAAGGAGTGAGTAAGTAGATGTTCCCACTAAACCAGAGACTGCTGCAATTAGTGGTGTTTTGAAGTTGCAACTGACAGGGCTAACCTCGGAGCAGGCTGGCCCTCTAGGGTTCTTGGTCAGGAGTAGGTGTAAATGGCTAGAGGAAGGGGCTCCCTGGTAAGCCATAGGGTGGATCAGAAGATTTGTCTTACTAGAAAATGAACATCAGCATGTTATGATTATCCTTACTTTCTACTCTTGGGGACACTTTGCAAAAGAAAAAAATTGAAATTTAAAATCAAAAGTGGGGTGTCATATAACTACTTTCAAACTGCTAATCCAGGCTGTGGATGGAGCAGCTCAGTGTTTAGGCAGCATGGGTTTGCACAAAATCACCTGTATACCTTGGCTCAATTTTAGAGTGACTTTTAGAATGTCCTGGAAAGTAAACTGCTTATATTGGGGTGCCACTTTCTGTTGGGTGAGTTAATTATCTCTCGGTGACAAACATAACTGGTGTAATGGCCTTAGGTTTGTTATGTTTATATTAATCAATTTGGAAAAAGAAGCATTTTTTTCTGACAAAGAAATGGAATGCCCATTAAGAACAAATTTCAAGTTTAAAGATGGCTTTGTTTATATTTAGAAATAATGGCTTCAGGCTTTTATTTGATGAGTTTGTTTAGATTACAAAACCTGAGCCATGTTTTAGCAGTGGGGCCAGGGGAGAGAGATTTGCTAATTTCCCCCCAAAGACAGCAGTGATTTCAGTAAAGTAAAAGAGGTTGGAGTTATATAGTATGTGTGTGAGAGGTATTAGTCTTGGAACTGAACTAATTTAAAATAACGCCAGGATTCAAAGGACTATCGTAAGAATATAACTGAATTGCTTCTGAGCAATTCATCATTCAGCTGTGTCTTTCTTGTTTCACTGGTCATGACAAACTCTTGAGAGAATTATTGAGGCAATGAGGCAAGTAGTCCTAGCCCTACAAGTCAAGAATTAAGTCAACTTTTAGTTAGCAGTTTTAAACATTACGATGGTTTCCAATTACATTTATATTTGAACAGGAAGAAGGCTTGGGACTTAATTTCTTAATTGTGCTCATAAAACATACTGAATGAGAATTTGCTTAAAGACTGATTTCATATGCATGTATACACACACTCAGAGCCACAGAGTGACTAAATTGGGATACAATAATTTGAGGAAATTTTCAAATATTTTAGCAAAGGTTTCCAAGCACCCATGAAACAAAAGTGTTAAGGATTGCTTGTCATAGCTAATAAAGTTTGCTTGGATCTCACTTAATTTTTCTGCTTCACTTCACAAAGTAATTGAAACTTCCTTTTTGCTTTGAGCTCACCCCTCACCCCCACCCCACATAAGAGCTAGTCTTAAAAGAACATCTCTTTTGGGGTTAGCAGATATATGGATTTTTTTCTGAATATAGAAGTAGGTTCTCATAGTTATTGAGCTGGTGGTTATTTAATCCTTGGAAGGGAAATTAGTTAAATCTGCAAGTAGCTGCTAGAGGAAGGAGAACCTCCAAGGAAGTGGGGGTGGGGGAGAGAGAAAGAGAGAAGCTTCTTACAAGTAGAGCATTTCAAGCATTGCTTTTATAAGCCTGGAAATATGATCCAGGTTGAAAAGTAGAGATGACAGAACTCTCCCACTGGGACAGTGAAGATATGAAAAAATAAGCTCCTGTCACCCAAACAAACATCCAGAAGAACTTTGTGGGTATAGGAAGTGTAAGTTGATGCAAATTAGCCAAAATGATGAGGTTTTCCAGTGCTCTTAAGTTTCCTTGTTTGCTTCTTTATTTCAAGTGGGTCTCTAGAAAATTATTTTTTATCCATCAAATAAAATAACCCAGGAACTTTAAACCAACCTTTGCAAAATAGCTCTCCTCTCCCTCCCCTCCAGCCATGCTTTTGCTTTATGTTAACAGTAATAGACAAAACAGTTTGTTGACTTTAGCAGAAAATTTGGGGGACAGATTTTGCTGCTGTTGCTTTTGACTTGAACAAAACCCTCTGATTGCATATCTTCTATTCTTAGGGCAAAAATTTATTTTTGGAACAATGTGGGTGGGTTTTAAGGAGCTCTTCTGTTTGTTTTAAAGCATTTGGTAAGAAGACACCTGACTTTGAAATTTTATTTTCATATGTACTTGCTTGAGAGAGATGACCTCTCACCTCCACTCAATCTACCTTGTCAACTTTCATTTTTAACTAAGTAATCAATCAGTTGACATAACTTGCTTATTTTAAAAGCAATCATATGGGAGCGATTTAGCCCTTTTTTTCAATCAAGTTGAGTGTTAATTATTTTGATCTGCCTCTTGAATGGTGGGTTGTTAATAGCAATATTAGTCACAGCTGGTCTGTGAGTGCTACACTCCAGATTCCTTGGTTCGATATTTCATAGGTCACTAAACAGTTCTCTGATAAAAATGATTTATTTAAACCCTAATTCTGGACCTCTTGGTTCCTACAATCCCTTAGAATAATTACATGCTCAGTTGTAGTGCCCTTAACTAGTTACTTGCTGTTCAAGAATCCTCATTTAAAGGATCCTATCATATGTGGAAAGGATTATCCTGGAAAAAAAGCTTTGTAAGTGCTGTAGTGTTTAATTCACTTTAAATTTGTTTTGAAGGCAGAGAATAGTCCCATAGATTGAATGGCTTCATTATAATTCACCATTCCAGTGAAGTATTTTAAAAATATTTTGACATTCTTGACTAAGGTTTTCATGTCACTCATATCCAATGCATCCTATTACTGTATTAGGTTTCTTTGCTTAGCTTACATTGTGTTAAAAAGCAGTACCATTTAAGACAGATTCTAGTTATCTCATTTAAGCTACAATGGTTCTGTGAGAACTGTAACTTAACAGAAATATAAGGAAAACAGGAACTAGGGTCAAAAGCCCCACAGGGTATGAAAGGTCATAACCTCTCTCAGAGGAGGCAAATGTAACTGATATACTAGTTTTTAAAGGGCACTTGATTGCATGAAGGAATGCAGTAACAGGATTTAAAGCAAACATACAGTGCTAACAAGGATTAAATTAATTGTGTGCCTCACTTTGGAGGGCATTAAGGAATGATTTTACATATAATTATTTAATTTGCAAGAGAATATACAATTTTTCTGGTTTTTACAGATCATGAGGGACAGTAACCTATGACTTAGGCCACAATGACTATGTTTAAGATAGATTCTACACTTGAATATCTGAACAGAATAAACCACGTGAATGAAAATAATGTCACCCAGTATCATATTGAAGTAATTGTTTCCTATTTTCTAAGACAATAAAATTACCATGCTCTTAAAATTTCTTGAGAATGAAAATGAGCCAACAAAATCTTTTAAGTCATGACAGTTGAAAACATGGAAACCTAGTTAATTTTATTAGCACTATTTTGCAGAGTTGTGCTGGGGAGTGGACCTGATATAGGAGAATGAAACCCCCGACCTACTATGCCGTGAGTTCATGTTCTCTAAAATCGAAGAATGAATTTTCAGAACAACAGAGGTGAAGAGTAGAATATATTTATTGAGAGAAAGCTTCTGTCTGAAGACAGACAGAAGGGGGTCCCGAGCGGGTTGCCCAGGACTCTGTCTTTTCCAGGGACTTTTATAGAGTAAAACCATGGGTTCAAGGTAGGGGAAGACAGGGAGCTCATAAAGCAGATGGGCATAAGGTGGGACATAATTATAGTCAGCCAATAAGATCAATAGTTCAGGTAAAATTGATTACATTAGGGATAAATGGGGAAGCCAGTCACATAGAAAGCGGGCATTCTTACTAGGGGGATGGGAACTATTTAGGGTGTCCATCCGGATATAGGTGCATTTGTATGGTCTTTTGTCTTGAGGCTTGGTACACAGCAGGAGGCATCAGCTTCCCCCGCAGTTTCCAGATGTCAGCACTGGCTCTATGGAGGACCCAATTCTATCTCTCTGTCTACAGCATTTCTGACTAACTCAGCTGCCTGCTACAGACCCAGAGCCTGGCGCCAGCTAGGCACACACTCTACAACTGAGCTACATCCTCCATCCAACAAAGCTCTTACGAATTGAAAACATCCCCTTAGATTTGGGGATGGAGGATAAGGAGTTGTACAGTCAGTGTGGACACTGGGAATAGAGGAAGCCACAGTAGAGAGCCATGTACATGAAATATGTTAAAACCTCCAGGGTATCTTCTGGGAGTCTTGCATCTTTAATGAAGGATCTAAATTGGCTATCCAAATAATGAAGATTACATTAGGTTTTCATAATGGTGCCCAGCAAAAAGAAAACCAAACGTGCAGTCCATCTCCAGTACTGTTTCAAGATGGTTCACAGTTGGAAGAGAGATGGCATCAGAGTTTAACAGGTACACATTGTTTTTACCCTTGTGCTGTGAAGGATATAAGTACACAGATACTTTAAAAAGGACTGGGGATGTGGCTTAGGGGCAGAATGCTTTCCTAGTGTGCATGAGGCCCTGAGCTCAATCCCCAGTACTGAGGGAAAAAAAGATTATGCTTAAGAGAGGGACTTATTGCACTGGTCTGCCCAGAATACTCAAGGTTCACAACCATTATCACTGCCACTAGCACCTCCTTTTACTTTATAGCATTTGCTGCTTTGGACTGTAACTAATGAGTACTTTAGGGGCAGGGAATAGTGTTCTCACAGAAAGAAAAATCTTGGTAATTAAAATAATTAAAAACAGTTGCTTTGAGCTGGATGTGGTGGTGCATGCCTCTAATCCTAGTACCCTGGGAGGTTGAGGCAAGAGGACCACAAGTTCTAGCCCAGCCCAGGCAATTTGGTGACTTAGTGAAACCCTGTGTCAAAATAAAAGAATACATTTTTTAAAAAGCACCAGGGATGTATGTCAGTACCAAGGCCATGCATTCAAGTTTTGTTTTGGAAAAAGGTTAAGAGAGCTTTAATTCTTTGCTGGATATAATTTGGCATAGGTACCATCAAGTTCACCTCTTGGCTTAGTAGATTGCACATATTTGTGGGAACACAAGGGCTGGCAAGGCATGTATAGGTTGAGTATCCTTAATCTAAAAATCTAAAATTCTCCAAAATGTGAAACCTTTTGACTGTCAACATGATGTTACAAGTAGAAAACTACATCTGACCTTATGTGACAAAGCACAGTGACAACATAGGCACCCTAAACATAGTGTGTATAAAGTCACCTTCAGGCTATGTATGGGTTGTGATAGAAAAAGAGTAAAAGTTTAAATTTTTAGAAAACTTATTATGGTTAAAGACACATTGCCATTAATCTTCAAAAGACTCCTTTTTTCTTCAAATGCTTATCCCATTGTTCTTATCACTTTCTGAAACAGTTCTGGAAGTCTACATTCATGAGTGTTTTTTATTGTGCTGCCATGGATATTTTGATGTCCTGAATCAGGTCAAAATGGTTACATTTTGTCATGGCTTATATCTAGATGTTCCCCCACAGTCTCATGTAGTAATAGATGGGGCTTTTAGCAAGTGGCAGAACTAGGATGTGTGCAGTTGGGATCAAGGATGTGATGCTGGGATTGATTCATGGTATGATGCTAGGATTAAGGTTGCCCCACCCCGAGTGTGGGTAGCCTGGCTAAAATACAAGGATGGAAAGCAGGTCACTGTCGCTCACAGCTTTTTCACTTTCTGCTTGGTGTTTTGCTTCTTCACTACTTTGCTGCCTTCTGCCCACTATGAGCTGTTTCTCCTCTGCCATGCCACCCTGCCTTGGAGCCAGCCAACTATAAACTGAAACCTCTACAACTTGTGAGCTAAATAAAACTTTCCTCTCTTGTGGGTGTTAGGTACTTTGTCTCAGCAATGAGAAAAGTAACTAAGACATTTTTCATGGTCATTTTGACCCTGGGGAAGAACCAGAAGTCTCATAGTGCCAGACCTAGTGAATGAGGTGGAAGAAAATACACTACAATGTTTTTACAATCCCGCCTTCTGTTGAATGGCACCAAGTAGTGGCATTCACTGTATTTTTGATCATACTTTATAAAGACACTCAAAAAGGACTTCCAGGACTGCTTCAAAAAGTGGCAAAAACAATTGGATAAGTGCTTTCAAAGTGTGTGTATGTGGGGGAGCATTTTGAGGGGAATTAACAGTAATGTATGTTTTACTGTCATATTTTATAAAATTAAAACTGTAATTTTTGATCAGCCCTTGTATAAGGTACATATGAAACAAATGGATTTTGTGTGTGGCTTTATATGCAGATATTCTAAAATCTGAAAAATAATCTGAAATTTAAAACACTTCTGGCCCTGTGCATTTCAGGTAAGGGATGCTCAACCCATACTCCAGTGTCTAAAAAGAATCACATAGACAGAATTAAGTCTGATTTTGATGGCATCTTTGATGGCAAGCGATATGATGAATCACTTGCCACTCCTCTTGCGGCACATACAGATAACACTAAGAGGCAAGGCCCACACCCAGTATCTACCTCCCTCTGTAGATTGTCTCTTCCTGAAAGCTGACTGCAGAATACATAACTGCATTCCTTCAGGGCCTGTCAATATTTTTGTTTTCGATATAACTGATAGAGCAGATCTTTTATTCTTTGTGAATCTCTTCCCAGGGAGCCACAAAAGCAGCAAAGAAGCACTCTTCTATTTTAGCAGTGCATTTTGTTTTTTAAAACTGGTTACAGGGCTATAGGGTAAAGTGTGAATTATGTATTTATGTCTGATGATCAAAGATAGTCAGCCTAGGGAACACCATAGTACCTGGGCTATACAGAAATGTCCAAATAGTGGAGAATAGGTATTTTGGAATCAGATTTATGTGTTTACAATTAAGGCATGTGGTTTAGTGGACTTGGAGCTATAAGACTGATTCCTAGGCTGAGTTGGGCGACCTTGGATATGTCACTTAATCCCTCTGTACCTTAGGTCCCTTTTCTGCTTTTTGAGGCTTAACAAGGCCATGAGAAATCCTCTCCTGGGGCTAAAGAAGTGATTTGCTTGCTTCCTGGACATGTATTCACTTGCTCATCCTTGTATCTTACTTGATAAAATAAGAGCTGTTGTGGAGGGCTTTATAATAAGCACCTTCAGCTCCAGCTCTTTGCTATAGCATTGTGAGACTCAGAATGTAGAGAGAGTTCTTTGGCAAGAATGTGAATCCTAAGTCTAGTGGGAGGTAGGAGGGCCTGGACAGTTGCTCCTCCCACCTGGCCACTGCCAGGCCGCAGGACTTCAAGGGTTATTTTTAGTTCCAGGGGCAGCAGGGTGGGTCAGCTTCCTTTCCAGGGTAGTGTTTTAAACTGGAGCCTTGAGTGGCAGAACCCTCTGGGCAAGCTTTAAGTCAGGCCAGGATGGAGTCCCTGTCTAGACTCGGTTGAGTATTGTAAAATTTAGCTATTTGGATATTAGAGGTTAAGAGCAAATAAGTATGTAAGTAAGTAAATAACTATTTACCTACTAGTAGAATATCAAAGTTAAGATAAATAGACTAACTTGCAGCAGTTGGTAAATGCTTCTTAAGCCATCTGCTTTACAGTGACAATGATAGAGAAGTCAACAGAGCAAAATAGCAAGAATGGAGCCATGGAAAGGATATGGAAAGTACCTCAACTTATGAAGTATGCATTTGGTACCTAAAAGTTTCTGGACCATCCAAGCATAGCCTTTTTGTTCATGGTCCAAGGATGGAGAGGTCTAGGTGTGGACTTGTACAGTAGTGCAAGTAGGTCCTGTTAAGTCATAACAACTTTCCATTTTATTTGAACACTTAGTTAAGATTTCCTTTCTTTAAGCAGTGTCAAGTTATTTCCTCTTGTAGCACTGGATTCTTTTAAGTGACTGACTACAAAAAGAGATTGCAGTACATCAAAGCTGGAAGCCAGCCATTGTGGTATGTGTCTGGAGTCTCAGCTGTTTGGGAGGCTAAGGATGGAGTGATACCGGAGAAAGAAACTCCCAACCTACTAGATGTGTGGTATGAGTTTGTGTTTTCTAAAACTGAAGAATGAATTTTAGGAACAGTGGAGGTTAAGAGCACAATATATTCATTGAGAGAGAAAAAAAAAGATTTCTGAGAGAGAGAAGGGGTCCCGAGTGGGTTGCCAAAGACTGTCTGTTCTAGGGTCTTTTATAGAGTAAAATCATGAGGTTAGATGGGTCCAAGGTGGGGCAAAATGAGAACTCGCAAGGTGGGTATAAGGCAGGACAGAACTGTGGTCAACCAATAAGATTAATTGCTCAGGTAAAATTGATTAAATGGGAGAGTGAGTCAGATAGCAAGTGGGCCTGCATGTATGGTTTGCTCAGGGTGATAGAGTTCTATTTAGAATATCAATCCTTGATGTTTATCCTTAGGATATGGGTGCACTTGTTTGATCTTTTGTGTTGAGGTCTGGCCCACAGTGGGAGGTATATGTCTCCCCCACAGTTACACAGGATCTGGTCTTCTGCACTGGCTCCTTTGAGGGCCTAGCCCTGTCTGATTGCCAATAGTATTTCTATCTAACTCAGTTGCATGTAACAGGAGGACCCCATGAGCCCAGGAGTTTACAGCTATCCTGGGAAACATAGCAGGATGCTGACTGAAAACAAGAGTACATTAGAGCTGGAAGTTATAATCTAATTTGATAGGGAAACTGAGATTCCCAAGAGGTAAGTGCTTTGTTTAGATACAGTTTATGAAGTTGGTCCTGTGGACTGACTGACTTCTATCCAGTTAGGCCTGTGCTAAGTGTGAGTTATTCTGGCAGTGGCCATGGAAAGAATGTTTTAATTTATTACTGTTTCTTAGTCTTTTACCCTTTGATAGAACAGAAATCATGTTCTGTTTGTTGGTGGTATAAGGTTAAATTGACTTTCGTCTTACTTTTCTCTTGTGGCTGAGACAAAATACCTGACACCCAAAGTTAAAAGAGAAAAGGATTATTTGGCTCAGGGTTTATAGAGGTTTCAATGCATTGTTGGCTGGCTCTAAGGTAGGGTGGTATGGCAGAGAGGCATCACAGAGGAGAAATAGTTCATGGTGAGCAGAAGGTAGCAAAGCAACAAGGGTCGACCACAGCTCCTTTTATTCCTTGTATCTTATCCAGGCTACTTAGGGCAGGTAACACTCATTATCCTAGTGCCCTTGATCCTAGTATTGTACCATGAATTGATCTGTGTCACATACTCTAGATCCAGCTGCCTCTGAAAAATTCCCACCTATGACTACATGAGGCTTTGAGGTAGGGGGACTCTAGACACAAGCCATAACAGCTTCTAAACCAAAAATCATGTTCATTGGGGTGCTTTTTGTCTATATAAATGTTCCTCATTTGCCTAAGCAAAAATTAGGGACTGAAAACTACTGATTCCCAGCTTTTGCCATCCATAGATTGCGGTTTACAAACTGAATCACCTTACAGAGGTAGACAGAGAGGAGACTTCATAATCTACAGAAATCTGTCTAAACTGTTGAGCCTCCTACTAAATGCAAAATGCACGTGGAGAGACAGAGTTAGTGAAGAAAAAATGCAGTGCAGAAGGGATCAGAATTAGAACATCTTCCTAAGAACCTTTAAAGACTTTGACCAAGAAATGAGTCAACCATTATTCTGTAGGTCCTTTCCCGTCCTCACATTCATTTGATACATATTTAGTAGAGAGCATGCTCAGGCGAATAAAATCAGCCTCTTTCCATGCTAGAGGAGCATACAGTTAGGAGCTCACCCTGGAGGCTCATGTTTATCAGCTCTACCCTCCTGAGGTAGGCTCCAGAGTGTCCCCAAGAAACACAATCACAGGAACAGAATGTTGGAGCTCCTAGGAATGTTGAAACTCAGACCCAGAAGTCATTTTTACTGATAAAATTGTGAAATACACCCAACCACTCTTTGGCAGTCTTAGAGGTTTCTGGTCTTCTGTCATAGTTCTTTAAGTGATACTATGCAATGATGCAATCTTTTTTGGCCCTATCTGTATATCTCATTTGGTGTCATCTGTGGCGACCATTTGCTGAGTACATAAGTGAGAAAGGGTCACCATCCTAGCCTAAATTACTTTTCATAATTTTTAAGTGCACTAACTCACTGGGGTTTACCTGCCACCACTTTGACACACACATTCTCATGAAGTGTTTGTGTGATTTCTGTTTCCTGAGCATCTCATGCACAGTAGCGCTTAGAGTTGACTGCAGGGCAACTTAACCTTTTTTGTACCCAATGATGGTGTGTTCTGATCAGCGAGACAGTCTCATTTTGTCTCTTCTTGCCCTTTCGTCTCTTTCCTTGATTCCCCTTCACCCCTTCCATCCCCCTTCCCTGCCCTGCCCTGCACTTCATTGCATTCCCCTTGCCTTCCTTGTGCTGGAAAATGAACTAAGAACCTTCACACTTGAGCCCTTTTTTATTTTGAGGCAAGGTTTTGTTAAGTCACTGAATTGCCCAGGCTGGCCCTTACCTTGGACTTCTCTACCCATCAGCCTCCCAGAGTTCTGGGGTTGCAAGCTTGAGCCACTGTACCCAGCATAATGATACAGTATTGAGTGTGCAAAAAGTACTTGGCAGACCTGCAAGTCCATGACTTTTGGAAACGTGTCTGCTAGCCACAAGCTGAGAACCAGTGGACCAAACCATTGAAAACATATGTGCTTTCAACATGATGACAACATGGGGAGCTTTGGTCTTGGAACTTAATATTAATGATTGGAAATGCTTCTACACTTGAATCATCTCAGTGCATACCTGACTTGTGCCTTCATTACGTACTTCTTGACCTCTGAAGTCCATGAAGCTGATACGGACTTGAGAAGGTTGTTCTGATGATAGCGTGTACATCCACGGAAGGTTGTGAATGACCTGCTGTAGTAGTGGGTCCTTTTTTCCCAGCTCCTGAGGCATTGCTTCCTAACATTTCATTATCCAGCCACTTGCCATTTCTAATCTTACTGACTGAAAAGTATGCCCCTTAACCTAACATCCAGTATGGGATGCTGTTCCATCTTTTTGCAGAGAAAAGCCTGTAAGACAGCTGCAACTATTTGGCGAAGGTGAGTAATGCAGAAAATAGTGCATATTTTCCGGTTTTCAAACAGGCTAGTTTCCCTTTTATCCCTCTCCTCTGCCCCAAACAGTCAATAGGTTTGGAAAATCTTTAAAAATTAACTCATTCCATTATTTATTTAAGGCGATGGAGCTTGCTTGCTTGCTTGCTTGCTTGCTTGCTTGCTTTTTTTGTACCAGGGATTGAACTCACGAATGTGCTCTTGCAAGGCAGGCACTTATGCCGCTGAGCTAAATCCCCAGCCCTGATGGAGATTTCTTAAGATGTTAGTATCCTGTAGAGCTGTCCTTATTTATGTTGTATCCAGCATCAGAATAAATATCCAATAATTAAAGCATGATAGTGCTATTAGAAGGAATGCTGGGACAGGGAAGGTCAAGACAACCGTATCTCAAGCTCAAGAGGCCCATAAACAGGTAATCTTCACTCAGAGGCTTGGTACAATACTGTCATAATTGAGATAGGAGTGGGAGGTAAAATGAGACATACTAGACTCTCTGCGCTCCTTGAGAACACATGACGTTCTTGTTTTATTTTTATTTTTGGCAGTACTGGAGATTAAAATCAGGGGTGTGTGTGTGTGTGTGTTGTTTTTTTGAGACAGAGTCTTGCTAAATTGCCTTCATTGGGTTCAAACTTGTGATCCTCCTGCTTCAGCCTTTCAGAGTGCTGGGATTATAAGCTTGCCCCACTGTGCCCAGCTAAGCGTATCTGGCATTGTGCTGGATGTATTCCATTCAAACAATGAATGTTTGTTGAGTGACTACAAAAAGAAAAGAAAGCTGGTAGGAGATAATGGGAAAAGCAAGCATGATTGTGGTGAAAAGTTGATGAAATTGTGATACAAAGATGAAGTTTTAAAAATTAGGTGAAAACCACAGGGTGTGTCCACAGGCAGCCACCAAAATTGCAACTGAAATAAAATGTTAAGAAAAAGAACTTTGGGAAGTTGTAAAAAGAAAAAAAAGTTACTTGGCTTTGTGACTAAAATACCACAGCTGTAATCAGGGAAAATGTTCTGCCCAGCAGTCTGAGTAATGAATAAAAAGAATTTTCAGAGTGAAAAGAAATCAACAAGCTCTGTAACTTTCCCCAGAAAGGCCAATTGCTACCTCCCACTATCTTTTGACAAGAAGGACATTTTACCCACCCA
Organism: Dolichotis patagonum; assembly: GCA_004027295.1. NCBI lineage: Eukaryota > Metazoa > Chordata > Mammalia > Rodentia > Caviidae > Dolichotis > Dolichotis patagonum. The sequence goes on along the minus strand of PVJX010003453.1, from coordinate 30,967 downwards.
TGCCGGACTCCCAAAATAAGTTGATAATGTTTGCGCTCACTGGATTAGTAGAATGTCTTGATATAGATTGAGACTGTAGCAGTTTCTTAGTTACTCGGAAGAACATTGTTGAACTGTGTTCAGAACAGTGGGTATTCTTAGATCTTCAGCAGTGCTCGTGTCTAGATATCTTTGGTATAATTTGTTGTGTTCTGAGCCCGAGAGGTGATTATGTGTTCCCTTCACCATTTTTGAAAGATGTAATTCACATGAAAGTTATTAAAGAAGGGGGATTATCTGATTCTTGCTTACTATTTCATTCCACTTTTACAACATTTTAGGTTAAAAACAGGAAGTAGTTACTAAATTTAAGTGCATTTTCTTATTGGAGGGATTAGAACCCTTGTTTTGGAGTTTGTTTTGGTCATCCCTCCCAATTATAAATGCCATCGTTGTTCCTGGTGGCCCAAGTAGTACACAAACATCAGCTTGAAGAGACCAATAAATTGTGTTAAGCTTCTGTCTGAGGCTGGAATCCTTTACTCCAAGACGTCTGTGGATGGCATTTTCTCAGAAAGCTCATGACCCAGAAATCCACTCCAAGACAGATGGAACCCTTTGGTGATGACACTCATCCTGACTATAGAACCTCTTTGAAATTGGATTTGTAATGGATGTTTCTTTTATTTTGTATCCAGTATCAGATTAAAATTGCATAAGAAGTATTCATAGCAGTACTATTCACAGGTGTTGAATGGTAGAAACAACCTAATTATACACCAGCTGATAAATGGATAAGCAAAATGTGGTATATATGTGCAGCGGAATACTATACAACCCTAAAGAGGAGAGAAGGACTGATAACATGCTACAATTTGAACAAACCTTGAAAACATTTATGCTTTTAGAAGAAACCAGTTGAGAAAGACTATAATATATATGATCCTTTTTATATTAAATGTCCAGAATGAACAAATCCATAGAGACAGAAAATAGATTAGTGCTTGCCTATGGCTGGTGTGGGAGGGGACATGGGAGGAAATGACTGCTAATAGTTTGCATTTTTTTTTCTGGGTATAGAACTGTTCTGGGTCTAGATAGTGGTGATCTTTGCATAGCCACGATTATACCTCACTGAATTAGATACTTTAAGTGGATGATTTGCATAGTATATGAGTTAAATTTTTAATTCTAAAAAGTTGGGGTGGGCAGCAAGAACAGGGAGCAAGGATCATGTCTAGAAGCACATTAAGTTCCTTCCATTTCTTGGTGATTGGAAACATTTATAGCAAAGTGCTTCTTTTAACTTACACATGACCTTGTTTTTCCTCCCCCGGGAATGAAGGGTCATACGGGGAGGTGAAGGGTAGGAAAAACTTTATACCCATTTCTTACCAAAAGGATTCAGAGTGTTTAGGGAAGGATGAGAATAAAAAAGGAATTGCATCTTTCAAAACAAATAAAAAACGATTGAGTCCTCAGACCACTGAGCAAGGGTGTATGCATGTATGGTTAATTCCTATTACTGAACCGGGCAGGGTGTGGACAAGTTAAGCAGGCACCTTTTGGTTGTTGCAGTGACTTGGCTGTCCCAGCTCTTGTGTCAGGATAGCAAACCATGGCCTAGTCTTGTTCTTTCTGAAGGAATGCTGTTGGCCTCTGGTCTGCCTGGATCTCCTGACCTGACTTATTCGCTATTGTAGTGAGAGACCCCTGGGTTCTGGTTGGGACCTGAGTGGGAGGGCACAGGAAGCTTTTCTAGGACCATAGCAGTGTACCCATTCATGACTTGGAGTGGAAACAAGGAGTTTGTAAGCTTTCCTTGAAAAGTCATGATTGTGTAGATTTTCATGAAATAAATACTATGTACCATCACAGCAGGTTGTTTTCAGGACAGGCCTGACAGGATGTTTGTTCCTGCCAAAAATGTTGGCTGCATTGTAAGCTTTTCATCCCTTCTTTAGCAACAGATACTCTGGAGCTTTTAGTGTCTGATCCTGCTAAGAAGCAGGAAATGTTAAGTGGCATTGTTCTAAAAAATGATCTCCAAATATCAGTGCTAAGCGCCATCTATGACCACACACACACACACACACGTCCATGTATAAAAGGCTTTGAGATTGGGAGCAGTGGGATTTATGTTATATCCAAACTCAATCTGCATATTGAGGTCATTTACAGTTGTAAAACCAGTCTTGATTTGTTCTGTCAAATTATAAAACTTTCTCTCATTGTGTGTATGTTTACATATAGGGTACAGATATGGAATGTGACATCTAGTACATTGTCATTTTTAGAATGAAAAAGAACGACCCACTTTTTCCTGCCTCTTTCCTTTTCTTCTCTGTCCATATAAGGTCTTCATTGCCATTTTTGTATTTAATTTGGGGTTTTCTCCTTTCTCAAAATTCTGCCTTACCTATCAGGTTTTTTTTTAGGCAACACAGTACTTTACATTAAAACAACCAGACATTAACAGTAGTTATCACAATATCTCTTTCTCTGCTATAGTTGAGCATAGTTTCAAATACAATAATATCAAACATAACAAAATAGTATAAAACCATTCAAAGAGTGAAAGAATTACAGGGCTTTCTGAACTGAATAACAGAAAATGATCAATGGGTACTATAATATCTCATTTTCAATAAAAAATTTTGTTTATACTATCATACATATTCAAATCCCAATAAGACACAATGTGATAGATAGAACCAATGGTAGTAGAAGAATAGAAGCATGGTAGGACTTCTAAGAAGGATGATGTTAAATCAGCAATAGCTGTCATAATGTTTTGTTTTCTTCAAAACAGCTGTTCATACCAGCATGCATGATATAGTCAAACAAAACAGAATAAAACCATTCCAACTGATGAATGAAAATATTGAAAGGCTTCAAAGCTATGAGATGGGGACTCATGCTTACCATAAAATCTTATATACTCTTATCGACTCTCATACTAGGGAGACCATATGGTATTTACACATGTGAGTCTAGTTTATTTTGCTTATGAGTATGGCCTCAAGTCGTGTCCATTTATTTATAAATATCTCAATGTGGTCATTCTTTATAGCTGAGTAGTACAAATGCAAAACTTCTTTATCCATTCCTCAGTTGATGGGCACTTAGGTTGCTTCCAAGATCTGGCTATTAGAAATTGTGCTGCTATAAAAAAAAATATGGAACGCTTCATGAATTTGTGTGTCGTCCTTGCGCAGGGGCCATGCTAATCTTCTTTGTATTGTTCCAATTTTAGTATATGTGCTGCCGAAGCGAGCACTACCTATCAGTTTTTGTCTGTTGTCAAAGAAGAGCAGATTTGGCTTTGGGGCAATGAAAGTTATAAGGAAAATAAATAACCTAATTTGTGTAGTTTTACTTTCTAGAAAACTTTGTTGCTTTGGTCTTTGATGTTACCCAGGTTTTGTTTCCTTTCACTTCTCTGGTGCAGTTAATACATTTCATGACAAATACTAGCATTGGTGATGTTCTGTTTTGTAAAGTGGCTTGTTATCAGGCATGTGGTCTGAGAATTGGCTCTACTCAAGCATCGTATTTTTGTTTTCTTGGATGTTTGAGATCTGTTTCTTTCACTGAGTCCACGTTGTCTTGAGAGAAATGAAGAATGATGTGAATTGTATTTAGCAGAATCTCTTCTCAGTTGGGAAACTGTGTTTGAAGAAATAATTAAGCCCATTTTCAGAAAAAAATCTTATTTTCAGGTTTGGTTAAATCTTTTCTTCTAAGTCTTCAGGAATTAATATTTTTGGTAATATGAACCAACTGAGTTGTTGCCCTTTGAAAGGAATAGTGGCCTTGCTACATGAGCCAGAGTTCTGGTATTATCTCTCTGGCAAAGACACCACATTTAGGTGGAAAGCAAATGAATATTCCCTTTTGGAACACATCAGAGATCATCAGTGTATAACAAACAAGTGAGTTTTCCATCATAAATCCCCTGAAGACATCTAGAAGTTTTGTGACACTCTTAGATTGCAACCTGTACTAACCACTGACCTTGTGCAGGGGCCTATATGTCTTAGTTATCTTGCTTCATCTGAAAAGGAAATATTTTGAGTAAGGGTTTTTCCAGGTAATTAATCCCTTTTACATATTTAACTGTCTTTTAAAACTGTGTTCAATATTTTAATGAAAATATTTCTCAAATACTTATTCATTGCCTTATTAAGCAGAAGGATGAAAACCATAATGAGTTGAAGAAGAACAAACGTCATCCTCATGAAAATCATGTAATAAATGACACTCTAATGCAGCAATGGCCTTAGCGCTCTTTGAAGTAGGAGAAATTATTTGCCTCTAAGCTAAAAGCCCCAGACTGTTCTGTCTGTCCCTGTTGCTTCTGCCTTCTTTTTCAGCTGTCACTTCTGCTGTCATTGGTTTGGGTTCACTCTTTGTCCCTTTTTAACCTAGGGCAGTACTGAATGCCTAGAAATCAGACAGCAGAGTTGGTTAAACATGCAACTAGAGTATTTGTGTGCAAAAGACTGTGTCACAGTGGGTGGCTTCAAAGTTGTACAGTAAATATTACAGACTGAACGTTTTTGTTTGTTTGTTTTTCTCTTGTCTGTCTCAATTTTTGGGTGGGGGTAGGGGCTGGACCAAGGCTTCCTTTGCTTGTAGGTTTGTTCCAACATTTGAAGAACACATGAGTGAGCTATGACTGTACTTCTAGGGTTGTTTATTGAGTTAAGCTTAATATATCAGGAGCAGATATAAACAAAATGTTTCAAAAGTTCCTTTTTCATAGGCTCGATTTAAAGAAATATTTACGTCTTTACACACTGAACCTTAATTCATTTCCATTTGTCTTGTCTACCTCCATTAACTCATCATTGCTCTTATCTATTTATTAACTTTTGCATTTTCCTTATCTCCTTTGTACCTTTGTAAGATTCAATTACAGTACTTCAATTACAATACTTAATAGCACAGGTACATGATAATACTTTCTGTTGTTTTTAATGCCTCATAAGTTTTATCTTTAAGGGTGCCTTTCTTGCATGTCAACTCCAGCAGCTCTGGCTTATCAAATGTGATTTTTCTCCTTTTCCAATATTTTTGGTTTGCTTTCTGTCTTATAGACTTATTTTTATAAATGTGCAGTGAGTACCTTTATTGTAAAGTTGGCAAGTCTGCTTGATATGGAAATGAGTCTCACTGGTTTTTACTTCTCAGAAGTCTCTTCTAGAACCCATCTTATGAATAGAAATCACATTAACAAGCGCCAGTCTCTTGGGTACAGTGACTGTCTGTAGACGTCCTGTACATGTTGGCCAAAACAATTTCACCCTTGAGTTACTTTAAAACTGGCTGGTGGATACCATCTGGTCCCTGTGACTTATCTACTCTTGGTTTGTTGATTAGATGCAGAGAAGAATCATGTTTATCACTATTTGTTCTAGTACCTCTAACCTGCCTGTGTTTAGTTTCTGGTTTGAGAATGTGGATCTCTTTACAAGACAAATAATTCATTCAGTCTGTGGACCATCTCCTTTTTAGCTCTGTGACTGTGATCAAGTGGTTCCTCTAAATGACTTCCTCCATTTGATACAGCAGAAGAGCCTTCTTTGCTTTTGGCTTTGCAGTCTCTTACAAGTGGCTTCTGGGTAGATTTTATTATGTATTTAATCTGTGCCTTCTGAGATTTTCTTTATTCTTAGTTTAGAGTTGCTTTCTGTTTTATCAAGGATGCCTTAACTACTATTCAGTCAGCTTTCAAAACACGCTGAAGGTTCTCTTCTCTTTATAGCCCCCCTCCCTCAAAACCTAAGTATATAGTTAGGAACACATACTCAATCTTTTAAATCAGTCTCTACCAATCCAAAGTGTTTACTTTTTGAACTCTTGACTTTGTCACAGCTTCTTACACAAATAAGGGCAAAACTGTGTAATGGATTTTGTATATTTTCTTATCCTTTCCCATCATGTTGTTAAATGTAATAGTGCTGCAATCATCATTACACACTTGTTTATCCACAGTGGCTTGGTGCCCTAAATCCTATATGCTACTCAGGACTAAGGCCAGGGAACTTGTCCCTCTTTACTTCCTTCTGGCTCCCTCCTGCTCACCAAGTTCTAGAAACAGTTGTTCAGGAAACAATCATTTTCATCTCTCCAAATCTTGCCTGTGCATTGACAGGTGAGCATTCTGCCGATGTATTTTTTTTTCACACTCCTTGATATCTGTGAATCTTATGCTCAAATGTGGAGAATAATGGAGAGAAATCTATGATAACAGTCTAAAACCAAGTAGAGAAACTGCTATTTGACAGAAATATTTAAGCCATAAAGAGAGTCTAAGGAGGTGATCAGGTGATAAACTGACAGACGCTCTGAGGTCGATCTACTCTCATCAGCAACATCAAATAATCGGCACTTAAATGCATCACAGTTGTGCAGGGAGCTGTCATTTCCATCTTTGTTCTCCCTCCCTTTGATGTGATAGGGAGCAGACTCCCTTCATCTCAGGGTGGATTTTCTTTTTTTTTTTCCTGTTAGTTTTTATTTGACATACATTTATCCTCAGACAGTCTAAATTTCTGAATCATCTGCCTTTATTTCATAGAGCAGAGTGTTCTCTGAACAAAATGATTGACTATTCAAGAAAAAACTGATCATTTGTCAGGGCCACAACAGACACAGCATATACTCTGGGTATCCAAAAATTTTAGGAAATGTCAGGTGCATATTTGGGTAAACAAACAGAAGAGTCTTTTTCTAAGTCTTGGATTTTATTCACAAGCAAAAGATTTCTAGGGCACACATGAATTGTGTTTTATATGTATAAATATTTGGATATTGATGGGAAGTTGATTCCCCCAAATATTAGGTTAATATTATATGACATGGCTGAAATCTGATCTGTTTGACCTAAATTAATGGCGAATTTCCTAAGAATCATCCTTGAATATTTTCTCTCATTTAATCTCAAATCTTATAATAGCTGTTTTAAAACAAAAGATTCTCTAGCCCTTAATCCCAGAGCAGTATTATAGGCTGTGGCCTTAATTTTTGCCAAGGGACAATTTATGTGGTCTATAATTTCTAGAAATAAATACTTCCTAAAACTCATGATAATAGTGGTAATAATGATAATCACAGTAACAAAAACTTTTAAAAAAACGCTCTTAGCATAACTTAAATATGGCTGAACCTTGATAGATAAAAAGATCTGTCCTCTGAGAAATATGTAGCATCTTCTAATGTCAGTATTCATAATAATAGTTACCATTGTTTTTGCAGTGTGGGGGAATTAAACTCTGGGCTTTGCACATGATACGCAAGTGTTCCACCATTGAATTATCCTCCACCACCACCACCACCCACCCATGTGTACTAGTGACTGAGGCACTAAATACATTTAATGCTTCCAACAAGTCTTTGAAGTAAGTTCTATTCTTGTCCCCATTTGACAGAAGATGAGGAAGTCTCAGACAAGCAAACCCTGTTGCTTAAGGTGTGATCTAAAGTCACACCTTAAGCAACAGGACAAAGCCCAGACTTAGGCCTATTTAACACTGAAGTCTTTATGTTTTCTGTGTTAAAGTGGCACCTCCCTGGCTCAAAGATAAAGAAAAAAGAACAATTAGAGCTCATTTCCTGCCTTGTTTTAACAACTATACTATATGTAGTTAGATAACAACTTGTGTTCCAGATAAGCTTTTCTGTTCTTTTTTTCTTGAGTTTCCTGCTAGTTAGGACTTTGTTTTATACTGAACTGCTGTGATTGAGGCTCCTTGGTCAGGCTGATTGAGCTAAAGCTCTTCATTCTTTATGAGCCAGATCTTCCCCGAGTTGTTTTTCACTGGTGGGACAAGGAGTTTGGGCTATATGTGCTAGTCCAGCACTATTAATGAGTCAGTGCTATTAGGAGAGTCTTAACCAATAAGCCAAATGCATCTTGATTGGGGGGAGGGGTTCTGGGGATGGAACCCAGAGCCACGTGCATATGAAACACTTTCTGCCACTGAGCTACATCCTGGCCCCACTGTGATTATTTTTTTAGCATAAGTCCTTTTTGTCACAGTCCCACAGTCCCTGACATAAGTTGTGTTATTTGTAGCCAAATATCAGAGAATTACAAGGTTTTATCACATAATGAAACAATGCCATATTTTCCCTAAAGAAGCTTATGTGTAACTAATGCCCAAGAACCATTTACTATGCTCATGTGCTGCTCAGTCAAAAAGCTATAACTTGAGCTAAATAGACTAGCAGAGCACTATGCTATTTTAAAATTGTATGGTAGTGCATATTTGCAGTGTGTAGTATTTACATTCATCTTAGGTAGTAGTAGGTGCATGTATTTAACATCTCTCAATTCTTTTTAGTCTCCTTTCCTTCCCCTGCCCCCCCTCCATCTCTAGATCCCTTTCTTGTCTGCAAAATATGTCTCCCTGTGTCCTATTGTCTTTTCTTAAAAATTCTTTATACTTTGGATTTCTCATAGAAGTTATGTCTGATTTATTTCACTTAGGGTCTCAAGGGCATTGAGTTTCCTACAGATCATTCACATTTATCTTTCTTTATGGCAGAGTAGTACTCCATTATATATAAATACCACATTTGCTTTACCATTCATCTGTTGATGGATATGAGGGCCACTTCCAAGATTCACCTGTTATGAAGTATGCTTCTGTAAACATAGATGCACATACATCACTGTTGTATGGTATCTTTTAACTCTTTTGGGAAAATACTTAGAGGGAAACTGTGCCATTTTATAACACTGTACCCCTCACCCTTACCTGTCAGTCTTTAGGCCAGATAGAAGCTCAGATTTGGTGCTGTAAATACCTCTTCCAATTCAGTGTATGCTTATGAAACTTGAGATTGAACTATGATTTTTCTTTTTTTCTTTTCTTTTCTTTTTTTATGCCAGAAATTGAACTTGGGACCTTGTGCTTGACAGGCAGGTACTGTGCCACAGAGCTAAATCCCGGGCCTTGAATTATGGTTTTTCTGACTTCATTTAATTCTGGTACAGTCATTCCACATGTTCGAATTTCACCTAGTAGAGTGTTTGGGCTAGGGAAGCATATGAGTTCAGTTTTTATTTTTTACAGTGAAATACCTGAGGCAGGCTAACTTTATGAAGAAAAAAAGCTTCATTTAGCTCACAGTTACGGAGACAGAAGGACATGGTGCTGGCATCATCTTGACTCTGGTGAGGACATTATGGCAGATAGCACTACAAGGTTGGAAGCATATAGTGGAGGAAGAGATCACATTTCAAAACAACAAGCCACAGAGGCTGGGGATCCCATGGTTCCTCCAAGGGCACACCCCTCATGACCTCCCACTAGAGTGTACCTGAACTCTGCTGCACACTTCAATTCTGGTTGCACAAACTCAAACCATTTCCCAGCCTTAGCAGCTAGTCAATCCTTATTTTGGGCTGTGTTCATTGTCACGTATTAAAAATAGAAATATTCATGAGCGAAAACATAAACACGTTTTCCAGATAGCCTGGTTGAACTCATTTTAGTCTAGGCAGTTCATTTGCAAAAGTCAGGCCTTATAATGCTGGACATTTAGGTTTGCTTCTGCTTTTGAAATGGTCTCTGTTCCTCACATTGAAACTGACTCCAGAATATGATTAAATCTGTGTGCTTCCGTAGCATTGCATAAAATTTGGGATTATGCTGTCATGAGTTGAATTAATACATAAGATTAAGTAGAGTAAAGAAATAAAATGTGACCTTGAACAGTTTATTATCCTATGAAAGATAATGAACAAACTAAGCTATTCTGTTCTTCTGCATGTCTAGTTACTGATACTTTTTAAAGTACACTACTGTGTTTATTAATTCAAACAATAAGCACAGTGCTGCCAAGTACTATCTTTCAGACATGACTGACATGTAATTCACGTGTATTTGTTCTCATACTTGAATGCAGTTTTAAAAAATTGTCTCCTGCTGGTTACTGTGGGATCAGGAAAATCTATGAGCTTGTGTAAACATGCATGTATCTGCAAGGAGTAGATTATTTTCTATTTTCCTTTGAAGTAGCTTTAATTGTACTCTTAAAATATATGTCGAACTGCCTATTATTATTCGTTTTCTGCATAGGATAAAATATCTTCAAGGAAAAGAGCTGAAAACAAGTAAATGAAAGTAACTTACTCTTTTCTGGCAGAAAATCCTGGTACAAAATTGGGTCCTCGAATTTTTCAAATGAGGCTGTATTGCCCTTCTTCCCTAGGAAGGGCCATTTCAATAATTTTTGCTATCACATCAAAGCCTCTTCATGATAATTATAGTCAATAATTGCAGTAGTAATGCTGTGTGCCATCTGCAGGCTCTGTGTAATGGAAACTAGGGAGAAAAACATGTCACTCTCTGCTTCTTGGGAGTTACCATGGAACCTGAGGCCCTGGTGCCAGATCACCACTTACATAGGTTGTAGGTGAACTACGTACTACTGGACTTGAACCGTACATTATCTTTTCCTTCTCTCTCCTTTACTCTATTTCTTTCCATTCTTGTTCATTCCTACCTCTTAATGACTATAGGACTGGGCCACCAGCCTTCCATCGTTGTTGTCCAACCTAAAGTAATTGATAGCCCTTAACCTTGGGCCACTTTCTAGGAATGGAAAAATAACTGGATCGTCTTTGGAATCAAATGTTTGATTAAATTCATTGCGTTTTTTGTTTTTTTATCGGTACCAGGGATCGAACTCACGACTGCCGGCTTGCAAGGCAGGCGCTTATGCCGCTGAGCTAAATCCCCAGCCCCTAAATTCATTGCGTTATGAGTGAGGTTGGCCTAAGATCCAGAAGAGTTATGCAGGGCAAGCTGGATATTGTAATAAAGGCATCAATTTCTACTCACCTATATGTTCTAGGCCATAGAATTTCTTTACATCGTGAGCATCAGGTCTCAAGTTTATCTATTGGCCAGATTTCTGAAATGCACACAGATTTCTATGTCTCTCCTAGGCCATATGATAGTTAACACCAATCTATAGTGACTGTATTGTCAACTCCACAGAAGCAACTTTGAGTTCTTGGAGACTCAAATTAGAGTAGCCTGTCTCCTTTCATCCTTTCCCAAAGCAAAAATGGAGGCTCCTCCCAACAAAAAATGCAGGTAGCTCCTTCATCTTTGGATATCTTGACAGTTCTTCAGTAAAGAGGCTCAGATCACCTCCAATGCATTATCTGGAACATTACATCTATCTCTGTGACCTTACAATGACTAAAAAACTTCTGGTGTGTCAGGCCTTTATTGGAGGATGGTCAGGAATTGAACGGATCTGTAGGGACTTGAATGTATAGCAAGTGACTGATTTATCTCCATATTTTTATCACTTGTTTGCACTTCCATCTTCTTTGAGAAAGTAAAATTTTTCCTATTATGAATCAATAAGCACATTAATACTTGAAGTTAATGCCTTAGCTCTGCCTTTAGTGTTCCCTTTTTGTGATACTTAAGAATCAAGAGATAGATGGTAGGTGGCTGTCATGGCAGCCCAGAGAATGACTTGGCTAATGGATACATTGCATTTGACTTAAGGCACTTTTAATTAGAATTTTAAAGAGCCCAGAGTAAACAAGACTTATTCCTAGTGTGGTAGAGAGGGACCAGATGATACCTCTATTCCTTTGCTATTTGGTGTGTCAGTCACTTGAGGGCATAGAATCTTCTTTGGTGAGATTTCAGTTGAAAATTTGAATGAAGCCACTCTGGTGATTTATTTACTTTCCAGATACAAGTTTAGACAAGATTACTGTCAAGTGATCAGATTAAGGCTTTTAAAATCAAAGCCATAACATGGTCTGAACTTTTTTAAAAAATTAATTTAGATGTTTAGTGACCTCTGATTCATCGGGCCAAACACATGAAGTAGTATTTGTATGAGAAATCTCATTGTAGGATTGTGCTCTGAGTTTACGCTAATGTCTTTTATAGTTATGGCTGATTCCAAAAATGGACATATCCTATTGGGCAATGTATAGATAGTATTTGGTTCTGTGACTTGCCTACTATGTCCATTCTGTTGAAGTTCAAAAGAGAGAGCCATAAAGAGAGAGTCATAGGTTAGGTGGTTTTGCTGAATGTAGTATTATCTCTCCTCTGGCCTGATGAACTAAGTTGTTGACGATCAGATCAAAAGACCTTAAGACCTTAGGGTAATTGATATTATAGAGTAAGGGGGAGAGAGCAAAGTCTATAAGACAGCAATAAAATTCATGTCTGTTCATCTTGTAATTTTTAAGAGGGTGGAGACCAAGCCCATTTTATTTTCTGCTCTGATGGATGGCATCTGGAGCGTAAGAGGCACTTGATAAGTACTGCATAAGCACTGACAGTGTTTTTGCGTAGCCAAATCAGGTCAAAGGTTAGTTTGGGAGAAATGAATCAATTCTTTGACATAGACTTGGAAAGAATGTGAGGGCAAAGTTCTGCTCCCAGATCATCTCTTGAGGTGGCCTAGTTGAAGGAACTAGATCAACAAGTGGTAAATATACTAGATTTTCTCATTCCGATAAACACATTGATCAGTAGCCCTAGTCCTAAAGAAAACGTTCTCTGAGGTGAAACTGGAGAATCAAATGGTGTCGAGGAGCTAGTAAATAAATCCTAATCAAACCTAGAATGCCTCACTGATTAAAGGTAAGCTGGTAGCATCTGTACTGAAAGGTAAGAACACTGAAGACTTTAGCTCAATCTTCTGGGGAAAACTCTTTTTTTCTATAAGGGGAGTATGGGTTTTGTAACAACCTTATGTTTTTCCAAGGACTAATGCATATATAGATATAGAAACATCAGTGTATATGATCTATTTGATTTCAGAAAGCTTTTTATAGGGTTTCATACCAAGCCAAGGAAACCCAGATAACTACTGAATTAGGAGATTGCTCTCTCAAAACATTGGGCTTTGACGTGGGCAGTAAAGGGTCATGGATAAAGAGGTAGTTCTCTGAGTGAGTTTTACTTCAAGCTCCAGGAAAAAGCATGGAAGAGGAAGTGTACTTGGAAATCTTGAGCTTTGTCTTAGAAAAGTTTTTTCCAAATAGTGAACAGCCTATTAGAGAATAAAGTCTAAATAAAGTATATGACCAAAGGGTAGAGGCCAGGTGCTAGGGTACTAGATGATAATGAGGAGGACATTTTTGAGGGAAAGGAAAATGGCATGATTCAAACTACTGCATAATGTGCTGCTTAAAGGATTTTCATGCCCATTTGAGAATGTTCAGGAAATTTAGCTTTGCAGAACTAGAGGGAATGTGAAGGCCTGCTGTCCTTATCCTCTCAAGTTAGAAAATTAAGCCCTGTTTAACTATGCTTCATATTTACACTCGCGGGAATTGGAACTAATTAAGAATCCTTCAGTGTAGATCTGTGCTAGAGTAGGCTATAACTTACTGTGATCTTTAACAAAAATTTTGTGGAAATAGGTTTTAAGGAATGTAAGTAAGCACAAACATTAGACGTGTAAATGTTTCTCTTCCATTTTATTGACGCCTGGCTAGAATTTTAAAGAATGGTGTCTGGGGCTTGAAATCTGATGTTGCAGAATCATTCATTTCTCTTTATGAAGGGAAGCTAATTCTGCTATATCGCCCACTGTGAAAACTCTTTAGCTATTTGGAGAAATGTCCTTTGCAGAATTCAAGATTGGTGATTATATTATTGTTCTAGTATATTTTTTTCTAGACAGTAGATTTGTTAAAAACTTTTTTCCACACTGTATTTTGGGAAAAGAATTTTATGTATGCTGTGAAAGGGGAGCTGTAGAAAAGTCCGGGGCTGCCACTGTGGCTCTTGTATATAGCACTTGTCTAACATACATGAGGCCTTGGGTTCCATTCCCAGCACCACATAAAGAGGGGGAAAGAGGCAAACTAAAGAGGGTTTCTGCCTTTCCCATTAACCAAGCTGAAACCAATTATAAAAAAAGAAATAACTTCACTGTTAAAGTTTGTCAGGACCCATATGACCCATGAAATGAAAACTGTTAGTAATTCCTTTAGGGTAAGAATCTGCTATCAGTGAACTTCCCCACCCACACATTGGATTTTCTCCTCCACTTGCCTAAATGTAGCTGCTCATGCTTCCCTGTCTTGCTGTGAAACCTACATGTCTGTCTCAGGCTATGAGAATGGGGCTTTTGAGGCTTCTTTAGAGGCACTTGGAAATAGCAAGCAAAATCATTTAAAGATTGAAGTCAGCCTCTGGTATACAGGAAAAGAAGTATCTGCGATGTTTTCCTGAGGACACTTTCTTCCTTTTGCTTTCTGCTTTCTTAGAGGTCTTGTGGCTCACACTGGAAACTGCCCACAGAACAATCACTGGGGATGCAGAGAAAGGGCAAGTTGCTGGCCAGTGCCTCGTTCCCCAAACCCCTTGACCCATTCTTCCTAGTGTGATGAGCTGTCTCAGAAATAGCCCTGCGAAGGACTTTATCTAGCAAGGATTGTGATCTGTGGCTTGGGGCACAAGTTCCAGAGGTACTCTTGAGTAGCCTAGGAAAGCAAGTACCCTAGCCAGTAGGGTTTCCTTCTAGGCCCTTTTTTCAGTTGTAGTTGCTGTGACCGGGTCATCCTTGGGAATCTCAGTCCCGGAATGATCCCTCATCTCTATAAAAAAGATGTAGAGATGGGATTTGGAGAAAGAAAAAAATTAAAAGAAAACAAGACTTTAAGGAGAATAGTGGAAATCTTGTTTTCATAGGCACTTGTGTAACAAACATCTTGATGCTTTGCATTTTTTACCCTTCTCACAGGGCTTGAAATTTACATGAGGCCCTTTCAGATCATTTTCATGATTCTGAACTCCGTAGAGGTTAAATGACAAGTCCAGCAAAAATTATAACTTAAGAGTATTTTTGTATTGGAGATTGAACCCAGGGCTTTCACACTAAGCTACATCCCCCAGTCCCCATTTTAAATTTTTAATTTTGAGACAATCTCATGAAGTTGCTAAGTTGCCCAGGCTGGACTCTATCTAACTTGTGATTCTCCTGCCAGCCTCCTAGAGTGCTAGGATTACAGGCCTGAGCCACCACACCTGGCTGCAAATTAGCATTTGAGTAAAACTCTCATTGATGCCTTCAAGTTAGGTATACCTGAATCACTGACAGAAAAGAGCTTTTTCTGCCTGGCCCTAGCCATCTTCTTAGGACCCCAACGTATTTTCCTGACCCTTTTTATTAGCACTGACTTTAGGAAGTACCAACTAGAATCTTAGAATTGTTGAGGAATTTTTGGTTGTTACTTACTAGTAGTATTTGTAGTATTCTTCTTGAGTCCAAAAGGTGGGGGTTTTTTGTTTCTTTGTGTGTGTGTTTTTTTGTTTTGTTTTTTGTTTTTTGTTTTTTGTACCTGGAATCAAATTTAGGACCTGATGCTTGCCAGGCGGGTGCTATGCCATTGAGCTAAATCCCTGGCCCCAGAAAGGTCTTAATAGTGCAAAATAGATGCAGTTGCTCTAGCTGCTCAGAAGTTAGTAATACTAGGTCAATGAAATACATTGTAGGCCATTTACTCTGTTTGCTGTGCAGTGCCTCACTTAGTAAATCCTCAGTGCAGTTAAAACAAGAGATCTAAGATGTCAGATATTATCTTTGGTTCATAATTTGCTTATCATTTAAGCCCTGTTTGATTTCTATCTAGAGTATAGTTTAAAGCTATTAGAAGCTCATTGAAATGAACTATGGAGTTGTAAAGTAAAAGCCCTAACTCTTATAACTATGCTTATACAATGTTATTCTTAGAAAAATATAATAACACTGATTTTTGTAATGTATGTGTTTCTGATTGGCCTTCTTTATCCTACCTTGTAGGACTAGTGAACCTAAAAATAATTGACAGTTTTAAGCCCTCCAGAGCTATATTTTGGCAAGGTTTTGCAAAATGCTAACTAGCCGCATTTCTCCTACTGATTGGAAGGTGATCCTAAATCATACATCTGCATAATGACTATAATTTATGTGCTTTATTATTAAGGTTTGGGTCAAATGACTTCAGGCTGTCACTGCTCATAGTGTATTATATGCAGTAATTTCACTCCCTTTTGGAAGGGGGTGGACGGATTAATTTATATGTTGCTCCACCTCCTGGGATTATTAAAAACCTTTAGAAATTTTCTTTCTTTGTTCCCATCAAGCAGGGCATTGTACGTTCCTCATGGGGTTTTAGGTACCTTGGAGGGGCTGGAGTTATACAGCAACCTGCATTTTAGATTGCTTTGTAGCCCTGTGAATTTGTATCTAAGAAATGAACAGAAACTTTTGGTAATGCATTAGGCCAACAGCAAGGAATTGTTTTACTTTCAGAGCAAATAAAAATTGGAAAAAGGGTAAAGTAGCAATTGAGCGATTAGGAAAATTGCCCCAGCAAATAATAGCTTAATGTAGCTCCCCAATATTAGAATTACAAGTATTTATATTTTTGAAAGTATGATGAAAGTTTCTCCCTCTCCAGCCACATATATTTATCCTTTGTAGTGTGAAAGCCAAGGCTTACTTTTTAAAAAATGAACTTTTTATATTAGTAGTTTATATCAGTAGTTTAGATTTACAAAAGTTAGGAAGATAATGCATAGAGTTTGCTACATCTACCCCTTATACTTCCTCTTATTAGCATATCTGTGTGGTATGTTGAAACATTATTAATTAAAATTCATACTTTATTCTGATTTCCTTGATTTTAAAGCAATTCACCCATTTGTGTTATATACAGTGGCTTTTGACATACTCAGAGTTGTACCTCCCTCAACAAAATTAGTTCTAGAACACCACCCCAGAAAGAAACCCCCTGAACTTTAGCCACTTTCCTCCCACCCTTCTCTCCTTCACCCTCAGCAACCACTAAGCTCACTTTCTGTCTCTAGATTTGCTTATGCTAGACTTGTATGTAAATGAAATTGGACAATGTGGACTTTTATTACTGGCTTCTTCTACTTAGTATTGTTTCTTTGAAATTCAGCCATGCTGTAACATGTATCAGAAGTTACGTTCTTCTTATGACTGAGTAATACTCTATCTACATACTGCAGTTTGTTTATCCAGCCATCAGTTGATGGAAATTTGGCTGTTATGAATAGTGAGGCTATTAACATTTACATACAAATTTTTGTGTGATTTCCTTTTGGGTTCCCTGGGTCATTCTGTTCTAGGACCCTATCCAGGACATCATATTATGTTTTATGGTCATGTCTTCTTAGGCTTCCAGGGATTTTCTTTTTTATTTATTTATGTATAGATTTCATTTTTGGGTGGTGGATGTAGAAGCTAGGGTCTTGTACATGCTGAGCAAGCAGTCTACCACTCAGCTACACTCTTAAGTCCCACAGCTTTGCTTTTTGTGGTCCTTTAAAATGTTTGTTGACATATATATACCACTCAATTCCTATTCAGAGTGTTCTTTCCTCCACATTTCCACCTCCAATTGGAAGCCACCCTGAAATACTCTGAAAAAAAGAAGGTGCTGTTTTGGCCCCATTCTGCCAACTACTACATGTTGTCAAAAATGTGTCTTCATCTAGAACTTCAATAGCTGATCCAAATATGAGAGGTTCTTTTCTTTCATCAAGAGCTAAAGCTTTTTTCCTAACCCAAGCAAAGCACTTAGAATTTCTCCAGACAAGCTAGTGCAAAATCTTAATCTTTTACATTTACAATTCACAATGTTTCTAGTCTGTTCTCAAACTGCCTCACTGCAGCCCTTAGGGTACAGTTTGCATTTCTTATATTTCCCAGAGGCCTTTGGTTGCTTTATTAGTGAAATCAATCTGGATACAGAGAATGCCTTACAAATCACACTGATAATGGGCAAAGGCTAGGTTCTCTGCATACATCTTCAAATGAGTTCTCCCTGTTCTTTCCACCACTTGGGACACTGGGAGAATTCTCTAGAGATTTGCTTTGTGTCCTGCAGGTACAGAAAGCTAATGCCTTGGTGGCCACTATAAATCTTCCCCTCTTACCCCATCATCCTAGGGCCCCCCCTAAAAGTGTGAGGACCGAGGAGACATTTTTGACACCTAGTTAAATTTGAAGGTGAATTTTCTGAGAGATGCAGAAAATGGTGGTTAGAGTTGAAAATAAGGCAGGTTAGTAGTAAGGTGAGGGCTAACATGAGAACCTAACTATCATTGAAGGCATTTTCTATGGGAAGCAGAGTTATGAACAGCTGAAAACCAGTGAACATGAGCTGCATCCTACTTGTGCACTGGAGCCAGCCTTTGCTGAGAGGAGCAAATGGAATAAAGCAAGAAAGCCCACTTCCACAGCTTGTTCACCCTAGAGCCTTGTTAAGGAATAGGATAGATTCCTTGCATTCAGTGCCTTCTTCTTTAAACCATTGATTTGAAGTGCTTCAGAAAATAAAAAAGAAAGAACCAATACTCACACTGTAGGATTGAGTAGTAATTTATTGTGATTGTCTGTGTTCACCTTTGAAAACTAAGGCATTGATATTAAGACTAAAGAGAAATTACATAGAGCTGGTGTGATTCAAAAAAGTTTGGCTCTTTCGAGTGATTTTTTTTTTTAATGCCGTAGAGTTAAGCTTTAAAAGCACGCTTCATTGAATCCCATGCAAGCCTCCTGGGATAGGGCTGAGGGACCTTTTTTCTATTGAGGGCCACTGACCCACAAAGAAAAAAAACTAATCAAGGGCCATGTACAAAAAGCAACTTAATTTAGGTGCTTCCTTAGAAAACCATAAAGCATTCAGTTCACCTGCTTTTTAAATTAAGAACAAGGAGCTCTCAACAAGTACAACAAATTTTTGAGAAACCCTTTGGTTTCATGTTATGCACAATTAAAGAGGTTGGTGTGGGATGAGAAGGAACAATATGAGTAGAGAGAGAATGAAAAGCAGACAGGAGAGGTTGAAGGGACTAGAAGAGATACATGGAGTGGAAACTTTAAATATCCAGGTCATGGAAGCAAGAGATTGAGTTAGGCAAATAGGACAGACAGATGACAGTTGTAGGTCATAACCTGCTGTTTACTGAGCTGCATCATTGAGGGGAGAAGCTGTTCCCAGCTCTTCGGTGGCTCAAATCCAGAAGTCTGTCCAGCAGTAATTCTCAACGAAGGGTGTGTATCAGGATCACCCAGGGACCTTTACAGAAAGTCTACGTGCCCTGTGCAGTGTGGCAGTCTACCTGTCCCATATCCATTCAGCTGTCCCTGTGTTCAAGTCTCTCGGCTTAAAGGAAAAATGGTGGCATCTTTCTTAAATGAGAAGTATATAGGATTTTCAGGCTTAGAAAGTGTATCTCCAGAAAGAAAAAGCGTTTTTCATCCAGATAGCACGTTAAAAGCAATCCCAAACACATAACAGAACTCCCTTCTAGTAATATGTATGTCATGCTTTGAGAATAAACCATTTTGGTGCTTGAAGTGGAAATGATCAAGCTTTTAATTAAAAAGTTATCTTTACAGTGCTGGGGATGGAACCCAAGCCCTCACGTACGCTAGGCAAATGCTCTATCCAGCCCTACAGTACTCAGTTTTTAAACAAAAATTTTAGTTTCCTAAGTTCTCAGAATTCTTAGAGAACATAGAGCTATGATTGCATTTTAAATGCACCAAGACTCTTCAAAGACTCTTCTTCCTTGTATTTCTCATCGCCCCAAACTAGTTATGGCACTGAAACCCCAGTTGCCTAAGTATAACTTGGGCTTTAATTCAGAAGTGTCGTGGACTGTACGGGTCTCAGGGCAAAAATGGCAAAAAATTGCCATTGTGGCAAAAAATGTCAAAATTACATTTTCAAGTAATTGTTTTTATAAATCCAGACTGAGTAAATGGTACGTTTGAGGCTGTGTGGCACAGAGTAGAGTGCTGGAGCGAGAGCATTGCACTGAGAGGAGGATGACTTTGCCAGCAGAAACATTAGCCAAGTATCTACCCTGTAGGTTTCCCCGCTAAACTGAGTCTTCCTGGAAAGATTTTTTGCTCTGAGATGAAAGTATGGTGTTTTCTTTTTTTGTTAGGTATTGTGAAAACAAAGACATATTCCAGTGTTCAAGTATAAGCAAGTCCCCATATGGTCCTGCTGAGGGCCTTGGTGGATTTGAGATGGGTGGAGTATGTGGGCCACGCAGGGCCTTTTATGAATGCCAGTGTAAACGGTGCTGTCTACTTTCAGCAGGTTACCAGTAAGACTTTTATTGCTGTTACTCGTTTTTGAAGGGTGTGTCCTTAGTGTAAAATTCCTGTGGGTAAGTTTAAACCTTTTAACATTTAGCACCTTCTTCAGTGGAGAAAATGATTCTTTCCTGCTGTTTCTCAATATTTTTCTGGTTTCAGGTATGTTTGCTCTCACACTCCTGCACATTGAGCATGAGGAAAAGGGTCTTTTTCCTTGAATTTAGAAGCCTATTTTGAGCCAGGCATGGAGGTGCACACCTGTAATCTCAGCAGCTGGGAGGCTGAGACAGGAGGATTGTCAGTTTAAGGCCAGCCTTGGCTACATAGCAAAACTTTATGTCAAAAAAAAACACCCTATTTTGATAGCATCTAATACATGATCCTTTATTATATGTGCAAACCTTGTTAAGATAAGGTGACCACAGATGATCTTTTAAACTTGTGAATTGTTTTACTTTGGAAATCCAGTGCATATCACAATGGAGTCTTTGTAGAGGCTTAAAAAATAGCCTGTCCTGTGATAAATGTAGCCTGTCACAATCTTAAAAAAATGTCTGCTCCCATATTGTGAAGTGATTCACTTCATTTGCCCTGTGCATGTCAAGTTCTTCTCCTGAATATCTTAGTTAACTTCCTCTGTGGCATATAAGAGAGTGATATGTGTTATTTAATACAGGTACAGCACTGTACACTTGGAGTCCTTTGCACTGTTTCATGTGTTAGCACATTTGCGGTGGGACTGTACTTTGTATGTCTTGCTGCCAGGTGACTCTAAACCACTGAAGGTACATGTGTAACTGTGCCATTGGGTGGCATGGAATGGTCATGCATATATCACCGGTGCTTCAAACTGGCCAAGAACATGTTAAGACTGCAGTAGGGGAAGCCCTCAACTCTAAACTTGGGAAACAGTGGAGTATCTCCCTGTTAATTGTATGTCCTAGGACTAAAAGCTAGCCGTGAATTTAAGCCAGTAAGGAGGGACTTTTGGTTTTGGTTATAACAAAGGTGTTTCCTTAAAACAGAGTCTTAGAAATACTTCTTTCACTAATTAGATTTGAGATATTCTGTAACCTCACAGCTCTGAATTCTATTAAATGATCCTTTCTTAAAATCTTTTTTTTTTGAGGTTCACAGTACAATTATCTGTTGACCAGGATTTTCAGAAATGTCAAAAGAAGGCAATTTTTGGATGGGAAAGTTCATTGAAGATTGTCCTTGAATAGTGCATGTCTCTTGCTTCTAGCAATAACACTCTCCCTGCTTTTTAATTACCAAGAAGGGAGAATAATCAGGAACATACATGATTATGGAATTACTTACATGGTTGACTCTAGTTATAGTTAAGCTGTCAACTCAATTTGAT
This sequence comes from Dolichotis patagonum, assembly GCA_004027295.1. Classification (NCBI taxonomy): domain Eukaryota; kingdom Metazoa; phylum Chordata; class Mammalia; order Rodentia; family Caviidae; genus Dolichotis; species Dolichotis patagonum. Next base: position 9,483 of record PVJX010003453.1, on the reverse strand, counting down.
GTGAAATACTCTGCCCCAAAGCTCTTTTAGTATCTATGTTAGACTGTAAGCCCACAAAGCTTAACAGCAGCTATGTACAACTCATGGTCCACCTCATTTCCCGTGGTGAGTGTTCTTAGGAAGACTTGCTTTTCATTCTCTAGCCCTTTGTTTGCTGAACACATTTACCACTGCCAGGCCCACATATCTCCCACATACTCATTCTTGAGATTTTGTTTTTGAGTCAGAGTCTATGTTGCCCAAGTGCCCCCAAATTTCTTAGAGTCAAGTGACTTTCTTGCCTCAGCCTTTTAGGTAGCTGGGATCACAGGTACCCACCGCTGTGCATTAGGTTTACATTCCTAAAATTGCGGTTCTTTTCAGACCTGTTTTGCCTTGCATGGAATACAGACAACAATAGCAGAAGGAACAATGAATGTTAATCTTTGTAGACATATGTACAGAATGATACCAAACCAATTGATATTGAAGCCACTAGAGGGTTAGTACCTACTGGAGTTTATTTCTAAGCAACACCACATTTCTTGAGGATTGTGAGGAGAGAGGTATTATCTCATCAGAGCATAATTTTTGTCCTTTGACAAAGGAATAAAGAACACCTCCAAACCCTTGCCCTGGAAGAACGTAGTTAATATAAGGGAGGAAGCTACTTCATGGGTTGGGCTGCTGTCAAGGAGGCATGTCTAACATTGAAGATTAAATTTACTAAGAGCCATTAGACTCTATTGGGACGAGTGGCTGTACTATACAGAATCATAAGGTAGATATAGTCTCTGACATCTGCACAAGAGATGCTGGACAGAAAAATCTTAAAATTGAGGATCGTCTCCTGTTACCTCTTTGTGATTTAGCATAGACTCAGATTATGCAGCATGATGTCTTCTGATTTTCTCTGTGCTTAACTCATATATTTGTTCTCTGTTTAACTCATGTATTTGCTTAGCCTTTTTTATTATCACATATTTTATAAATGATTCTTGTTTAAGGATACATAGTCTCTTAGAGCATGCACTTCCAAGTTCAGAAAAAAAAAACTTGTTTGTGTGACTTATCTGTTTATCAAAATCTTAGAAAATTTATAAAGGAAACTTCATACTGAATGCTACTCTTTGTTGGCCACACTGTGGGAAGATTCATTTGTCTTTTGGAGAGGGCTTTATTATTTTTATAAGAAGGGAATAAATGGTTTTAGGGATCATGAAACTTTTTCAGTACACCTAATGACTGGACCTGTGCTGAATCCTCGTAGTCTGGAAAGAAGCAGAGTGAAGCAGCAGGATATATACACCTAAATCAAACGCTTCCCGCTTGTGCTTGATGGATGATGATAGAGATTGACTGTCCTACTTTTTATCTTCCAGGTGATCATTTGAAGATCTGTCCTCAAGGTTATACCTGCTGCTCTGAAGAGATGGAGGAGAAGTACAGCCTGCAAAGTAAAGATGATTTCAAAAGTGTGGTCACTGAACAGTGCAATCACTTGCAAGCCGTCTTTGCTTCCCGTTACAAGAAGTTTGATGGTATGTTATTCAAGTCACATTTAAGAGCTGACAGTTGAATTTGTATGATTGCTTCTGAGGAGTTTCTCTGTTCCCTTAGCGTTTAAGCTTTCTCGCAAGATACTTTTTTTGTTGGCTACCAGGAGTAAGTTGGCCCTGCAGCTTTATTGCTAGAGTTGTTTTAGATGTTCTGGAATTTGAAATAGTAGGCATTATGGTCTTAAGGAGCCAAAAAATAGACTGATTTAATTTAAATACTTTATTTTCTTGGGTAAACACAGTCTAGTGTTGCTGACGCAAGTCACTTTAAGAAAAAAGGGCTTATTAATAAAAAGCAGGCATCTAAAAATTGTCCTAGTCAGAACAGCCACAAAGATTCTGCAGATGCTAGACTTCAAATAAAATTTCAAAATGGATCCTCAGAGAAAACTAAAATTCCTAGAAACTCTGCAGGACACAGAATGGATTGAAGCTCAGCTCTTGTGTGTCTATGTGGTAGCAACCCGTAAGTGGCTAAGGTACTGTAATCTTTATTAGTTTGGGCGTTCTCCCCAGCCTCACTTTTATCTGAGGTCTGGTGTGGTCTTGTGGAAAGCCACAACAGGACACGTTCTAATCTGTGCCGGACATGACTTCTCACGTGCGCACTTTCCTTCACTAGTGAAGAAATAGCCAATATGAGCCAAATGATAGATACTTCAGCCCTGTTTGAAGCAGCGTTACAGATAACAGACTTTTAAAAATAGAATACGAGGTCCAAAACACCTCAGGATTCTTTCCTCTGGTGCTGTTCACTCAATATGAAGATTGTTGTGAAGTAGATTTAATTTTAATAGGAATCATTTCCTTTTGTGCCTGTTTTAAAGGCTGTTCTAATTACATAGTACCTTTGAAGCATGCTTTTCTTGACATTATGTGTGGTGAAGAAGTACAAGGCAAATTTTCTAGATGTGAAATGTCTTTGAGTATTTCTGCAAAGGGCCCGTTACCATGGTGAGAAGTTAGACTAAATTAGATTTGATATAGCTGATAAGACAGTCCCTAGCTATAGAACAGGTTGTATTTCAAATGTTGGCTTTGAGATTTGTTATTTGAAATTTACAGCTGACTTAATAAGTGTTAGTTAGATTTCCAGGCTAGAGCATGACAGCATATTAAGTTCATATTGTAGTTGAACTGAAATACTGTCTATACATCTTAGTATGTATCATTGACCATTTCCATTGTTTCAAACACTTTTTGTGTGAAAATATGTTTGGTATTAATTCTGTCATTTCCTGGGTAGGTGGGATTACGTTTATATAAATGTGTACTGGTCAGTTTTCCCATCACTGGGACAAACTACTTGACAACCATAATAACTTAAAGAAGGAAATGGTTGTTTGGCTCAGGTTGTAGCAGTTTTAGTCTGTATTTGACTGTTTTCATTTCTGTGGGTCTAAGGCGAGAGAGAACATCATAGCAAAAGGGAATGGTGGAGCAAATCTGACTGCTTTGTGGTGGTGAACACAGAACACAGGGAAGTGTGCCAGAGAGGGAAAGGACCAGAGAGCAGATAGATGCAGCACCCAAGATCTTGCCACCCTAACCCAGCCAGACACACCTAAGAAGTATGCTTTACTAATCCCTTAGGTGGCTTTCAAGCCAATCAAGTTGATAGTCCAGCTTAACTGTCACACACTCTATATATACATAGCCTTCTTACCAATTGAAACTCTGTACATATATACTGCATCTGTAGAGAGTAGCCATATGTTAATACCGTGTATAAGTGGGTTTTATTGGCAAAATACATTACTAGATCACCTCTGTCTCTCGATCACTAACTTATTATTATTGCTATTTAAAAGAAAGATACTCTTGATTGTGCCATTTCTTATTCAAGATAATAAATTGTTTATTTTGGAGAGAAAAACAATTAGATGGTCATCTTTGAACATTTGTAGATGCTGGTATTTGAAAATTATCACATGGAGGTTTCATGATGAAATTCCAAAGGAAACAAAAATCATGCTCTTTAGAAATGGCTCTCCTTTTAACAGCATGACATAGTGGATATGAAGCTGTTTCCAGGGACTAAGGCTACCTTCTCCAGGTCACTCAATTTTTTTTTTCCTTTTGTCAGATGCAACTTTTTCCGGAGTGGCGCTCACACCACAGTCTGTCATTGCCCATGGGCTTGCTGACTTAGCTGTTCACTCCCCATGGTTTTATGGCATTATTCCTATGATTCCAGTGTATACTGTTTTTAGAAAGCCTTACAGAGGCACTTTATCAGTAAGTGTTAACATGTATGTTAAAAGGACAGGGATATAGTTTGTCTTGACCCGTCCTTGCCAGACATCACATTCAATAAATATATTAAAATTGTGCCTTTCTCAGTTTCAAAACTTATCATGGAAAAAGTGGTTATGAAACTCCAGTTTGTTCCTTTCATCTTCAAATGAAAGTAATGCAGAGACAAAGTTAATTAACTTTGATTAATTTTCTTTGAACGGGTAGTAACTGAAATATGTCCTGTCTGGAGATCAGAACAGAGCTGGAGTACTTTGCATGCTTTTTCTAAGTTCGTCTTTTGTTTGTTTATATTTTTGCTTTGTTGTTGTGACACTGGAGTTTGAACCCAAGGGCACCATACCACCAAGCTTCATTTCTAGCCCTTTTTTGTTTTGAGAAAACTCTTGCTGTGTTGCCCAGTATGGTCTTAAACTTCTGATTTTCTGCCTCAGCCTCTCAAATAGCTGGGTTTATAGGTGTGTGCCGTCATGTCCAGTTCTAAATTAGGTTTTCTGAAATGGTGACACTATATGAGTAAATAGAAAAACCTCAGTTGACTGGCCCCCTGCACACCATAATCCTCTCATGGGTGTTATATTGATTTGCTGATTGATTTTTCTTTTTATTTTTTAACACCACGTACATTTCTTAGAAAAGAAGAGTTATGAAATATCCTCATATCTTTCCTTAAGAAATTAGAAATAAAAAACAGAATAAAACCAAAAAGAAACAGAAGAAAATAATAAAGATCAGAAAACACAATCCCTTATCAACATGCCAACATCATTTTTCATGAAAACTAATACTTTGATTCTTACATTTCTGTAGAAATACAAGACTCAGAATAGTCTAAACAATTTTGATAAAGAAACAAAATTAGACCTCTGAACCTCCCAAATCCCACGACTTAATCAGAAAGTTACGCCAGTTATGCTAAACAGCATTGATACCAAGATAGACAAAGCACCAAAGTACCAATATGAAGTCCCAAAACAGACACCCACATAACAGTTGACTTCCAGCAAAGATCCAAAAACAATTAAATGGAGAAAGGATTGTACCTTCAATAAATTGCTGATTTTTAAAGCTGACCGTTATTTCCTGCAATACTTCTCAAGGCCTAGAGATCCATATATGTTGAGTAAAATGATTTTGGGGGTATCTTGATTCTCAGAAATCTAGGGGTGGTTGCTTTGGTTGAAGTATTGTCTAAACTATTATAGAAAGCAAACCCTGGGTCTTTGATGTGAATGGAAGAGAGGAACTTGGGCCAAATATTAAGCCAGTGACTGGGGAACCAAGATAGAACAACAAAGTTACATGAAGACAGCTGGGGACACTTTTTGAGGAAAGAGCAAAAGGATACAATAAAAGTTTGAGAGCTCCTATAGAGGTGGCCTTCGGTTGCCAGCTATCAACTCATTGTCTCACTTTTCCTTCATTCCTTGGTTGACACATCAGGGTTCCAGTGCCAGCTTTGGCAGTTTTGGAGTCATTAGATTTAAGAAATGAATCCCTTCTCTAGTTGCTTTATCTCTAGGTCCATTTTTGGTTCTGTACAGTATATAATTCAGTTTCTAAATTATAAATCAATATGTTTGTAGTATAGACCCATGTGAAGTATAAAGAAGACATTTCCTTTGGCAGCATCCCCCTTACCTTTAGCAAAATCCTCAGGTTTTCTGTGTTGTTAAATGTGTTTTAAGGCTGGCTTCTATGTTTTTCTGTACTGTAATGTTTTCTACCCAAGTGTTCAACTTAGCACATTCCTAGGCTGGAGACTTAGAACCAGAGCTTGATAGTGACAGAGCTAGTTGCTCCCCCTCTTGGCCAGTTCTGGGAATGTTTTTTGATAGAAGTGCTAATTAACATAGCCAAATTAGTTATTTCATGAATATGCTAATAGAATACTCTGTTCTGGAGGGTTGGAGAAGAATTGGCCTGTCAAAGGGAATGGAAATAGTAGAAGTAAAGAATAATCCATGTTTTGGGAACACAGCATAAAGACCCACCCCAAAATGTCTGGCATTTTGTGAGTTCAATTGTTTTTAAAAGAAGCACAGTTCAATGAAAAACCCAAATAGGCTAAGACAATTAGAGCTGCTATGTTAAATATGTCCTGAATTGCATAGTAAAAATAATGTAGCAGCATGCAGAAATATTGCTAAACAACTCCCCAAATCAAATTATTTGCTAGATATTTTGCATGTTAAAAGAAATGTTAACGAAATAAAGATATTCTCTGATGCTTATCATTGGGAAACTTTTTAATTTCTTGTTTTGGGAAGTAAATTTTAGTAACTTTGGGTGGGAGGCAGAGCACAGCGAGTTGTTAGCCTGCTTCTATAGTGACCCCTCTATGACCTGGGGCATTTAACTGGGTCTCAGTTTTCCCCTCTATAAAATGAGGGGGTTGAATTAGATGCTCTCCAAAAACCCTTTCAATTCTAAAAATTCTGTGAATCTTTTAAACATGTGAGTAGACCAGCTGCTTTAGTGAAAGGTCTTACAAGATGTTAATTAGCCATCTGTATGGTACCCTCTATTTTTCCCCTATCATTTCTGAACTCTCAGCTACTTTTACCGGGTCTTTGAAAACCCGCCCATGAGCCTGCAGCTTGTTAACTTGAATAATAGTGGAAATTTTCTGAATTAGTTTAAAACGCACATAAAAGAAATAATTGTGTGCTCCATCTACCATCATGGGCCATGTAAACCAGAGTGGTACTCTTCTCTTAAACCCTCAACCTCCCCTTGTTTGTTATCATTTCACAGAGGCAGGGGATGAAGCATTCTTCAGACTTAGCCAGATCTGTAATTTAATCACTGAATTTTTCTGTAGTTCATATTGGCCATAAATTAAGCCAGTAGGAGAACCAGTGTGGATGCTCAGTGAGTTGAAAGCATTTGAATTCACAGGCCCGTGAAAGTAATGACCTCAGTGGCAGTGAGCTGTCTGCTTACCTTAAAATACAAACACATCCAACTGAGCTTCCTGGCCATCAGTTAAACTGAAATTTTCTCCACCTTGGCTTTAACTGTTTTTTAACTGCATGATTTCTTATCTTTTGCACAGCTATAATTACTAAGGACCACCTGGGAGGAATTTAGTAGAAAAGCATGTAAAACACCCTCAAAGGAAGAGTGTTATAGAAATGTGTAGCATAACATGGAATGGCTTTTAATTCTCGCCTCATTTCATTCATTAAGACTTAAATTTGTTGCTTTTTAAAACCTCTGTTATAGTGCAATGGGCAATGACTCACAAACTGAATAATTGCAAAAATACATAGAGAAAGACATGAGGCTGTCTGGCTTTTCTGCAGATACCATGTTCTTCCCAGATCCTGTTAATGATCTTTGGTTTAGTTGGAAAGCAGTGCTACTCTTTCTTTATAACTCTTACTTTCTTTTCCTTCCATGTGAAAGACACTAAAAAAATGGTACTTTTGCTAGCTCTTTAACAATCTCTGCGAAACTTGATGAGAATGAGCCTCTGCCAGCTTACTGTAATCAAACCAAGAGCTCAGACAAAACACACACATTTTTCTATTGACAAAGGTTTTCTGCTTTTCGAGTGGTTATCTGAAGTGTGACCAATTGTGGCCCTAGCACTGGCCATTGAAAGTGCTTGTGCAGCTTCTGTGGAGCTCAGAGCACTTTTGCTTTGGACCTCTGCAATTAGCTTCAACTTCTTCACAAGGCATGACATCAGCAGGAAGCAGCTGATCTGTTTGGAGGCAAGTAAACACTCAGAAGAGCTGCTGCTGAACTGCTTTTATTGACTCTGTTGCAGTTTATGCCTGTGAGTTTGGAATGCCCTTGTTCATGCCTGCCCACCGTCTTCTGTGTGTTTGTCTAGGCCAAAAGAAAAGGGGCTTATTTGATCTTTCACTGCCTTCAAATGATTGAGAGGATTTCTAAGCCAGTCATGCTTCAGCTCTTTCTTGTTCATTGTCCTTGCCCATTTTTAGCACTATCTTCTTACAAGAATTAGCAGAACAATGGGAACCCTTGGGATAAATGTGACAAATAGCCAGGGTAGTCCATGGGCACACCTTTCCAAGCATGGACTTGGCATTGTGTCAGAAATTTTGAATACATTAATTTCCTTTGATTTAGTAATACCATTTCTTGGTATGTATCCCAACAGCAGAAAGATCTACACGAAGATTTTTTTTTTTTACACGAAGATTTATGTAGCATGCTAATAGGATGTTCATTACAGCATTATTTACAGTAGTGACAAATTGGAAATAAACCTGTGCCTCACAGTGATTACAATATGCCCTGTCCTTATGATATCATAATATGTACTCATTAGAAGTATTTCTGAAGCATTTTTCATCATATATGTTAGGCAACCGTATAATGCTACATGACAACAGGGCGTAAATAATACAGCACGATACTAACTAGGTGACATGTATTTTCTTTTATTTTTTATTTTTTATTTTTTTAAAAGAGAAAAAAAAAGCAAAACAGAAAAAAGGGTACAAATAACACAGAATTTCAAAAAAAAACAGTAAGAAATCACTAGTTGACAAATTACATGTTGTCCTCTTAGTATTAGTTGTTCATGTTACAAAATTAAAGCTTACAAAGTGGACATTCAGACAGTGAGGCTGCAAACAGTTCTGTTCAACGATCCAACAAAAACTTAGTAATTCGGTTATCAATCCTACATACTTAAACATACATGCAGTTATATATCCTTTAGAGCACTTTCTTTTCCTCCTTTTGCTTTTTAAGTCCATTATCTGTTTAGTTATATCATGTTTCAGCTTGCTCAGTGCCTTACTGATCTGTTTTGTTGTTGTTATTTCCTTTTTAATCACCTTATATAATTCTGTTATTTTGTTTTTGAGTTTCTCCTCATCCATGCCCCATGGATCAGCTTTGGTGGAGTTGGGAGTTTTTGAAAGTATTTTGTTACCTTGTTTTCTCATGTTCTATTTTTTTATTTAATTTTTTATTAACTTGGAGGTAGTGATATACAACAGAACAGGATGGAATCAAGCCAATTGAGACAGTGTAGTGAAATTGGTACAGAACTTCACAGCAGGTTACCAGGGTAACAGTAATAGGTACAATTGTATATCTCATTATCTTCAATAGTTGTTGTTTCAATCAGGTATAGCAAAATCAAAAGAAATACAGAATATTATAGAACTTATCAAAACAGAATATTGAATAGAGCAATACCATTCATCAGCACAAAGCAAAAAGACGATAAAAACATTTGCCTTCAAAAAGATAGTAGAAGGAAATCCCCCTTACTTTCTATATTACATATGCTCAACCTCCCAAGAGATGCTCAGATCTCTGGCTCCCACTTGTTGGGGTGGGGGGGAATGGCACGTTTGATTCTCAGCCCACACGCCAGTGGGCGGCAGGCTGGTTGCTGGTTTGCTCAGCACCCTAAGTTCCAACATGGCGCAGATCTCCGGAAACGCTGTTGCTTCTTGCCCTGGGGTGGCCGTGGCTTGCCGGACCACAGCCACTTACCAGGGTGGCAGGCTGGTTGCTCGTTTGTTTGGCGCCCTAAGTTCCCGGTGACATGTATTTTCATAGGAAAAAGATAGAAAGGAAATCCAGTAAGCCAGTGTTACTCTCTTGCAGTGGTGGACTTATGCCTGATTTACATCATCTTCATACATTTCTTGTTTTTCACATTTCTACAACGAAGAATACTTTTCAGTGGCCT
>PVJX010003452.1:0-108596 GCA_004027295.1 Dolichotis patagonum | reverse complement strand
CACTCTGGTTTGATTATTACTTGCTTTTGAAGTCTTATAATGTCTCTAATGCTTTGTTTTTATTAATGTTGTTATATACTGCTGAGACACCATGGTAACCATTGTAGATCACCTTGTATTGTGGTTTTATGTGACTTTTCTGCCTCATGCTTTTCTAGGAATTGTTTTATCTTGCTTTGCTTTGTTTTTCCTGCTAATATCAGAAATTTCCTGATAATACAGATATACATGTAGAGACTCACACATGTGTAGAGCTTATAAAGAGTTTACGAGAACCAACTATATAACACATGTTGAAATGAACAACTACTTTGAAGAAAAAGAGACACTACAATACCCAGGGCTGATTCCATAATGTCATGATGTAAAGTCCAGCAAAACTATCACTTTTTGTTCAAAGTGATCTTAGCTTGCTTTGCCTTGTTTAAGTTCAACACACATTAAGGTATGGACAGCTGTTTTGAGGAGAATGCAAGACACTATGACAGCCATTCATGGCTTCCCTAATGTATGGTCCTGAAGACCTGTAATGCCCTCCTCGTCCTGCTCAGATCAATTCCATACTAGGTTGTTTCATGTGAATTCCCTATATTTGACAATATGGACAACTATCTGGAAGAAAACAAGAGTCAATATGATAGTGAATATCTCGAATTGTCTAGCTTTGAAATTTATGTCTTACATTGATTTCTTATGATCCGCTTTGCTCTGTTTTGTTGTGTTTAGTTTTACCCTATTGATATAATTGCATGTATATTTGAGTAGGTAAGATGGATGACCATATTGTTGTTTTTGTCAGATCGTGGAGCAGAACTATTAACAGTCTCACTGTGTGAATGTCTACATGTTTTAACTTTGTAATTTGAACAACTACTTCCAAGAAGTCAGTATGTAATTAGTCAAGTAACAATTTCTTAGGTTTTATTGTTGTTGTACTTTTCCTTTTTTCCTTGGAATACTGTATGGTTGCTACCCTTTATTCTGTTTTATTTTGTTTTGTTTTTTCCTCTTTAAATAAAATTATTAAAAAAAAAGAAGCAAAAGACTTGTATTTTAACACACACTTGTTGGAGTAAAGTGGAGGAGTTAGAACAAATAATGAAGATAATGAGAAGGTGGTGGAAATAAACAAATATATCTACCAAACTACAGAAAGAGATATGATAACCCAAATAACTTCACCTTGAATTTTAGAGTGGAAAAATAACTGTCTTGAAGATTTCTATCCACAGATATGTCTTACTGTGACCTGAATTGTGTACATTTTCAGGACTTTAGGATGGTAATGTAAATATCATGAAATGAAAAAATATGTCAGACCTGTAGGACAACTGATCCCTATTCTCTAATGTATTTGTTTCATCTTTCCACTTAAATTATACTTGAACGCCAAGACCATGTCTTATTTTTAAGCTTCTTTCTATCAAAACTTCCAAATCATCAGTAATAGGGACTCATGAATATTTGCCAAGTGAATGATTGAATTGTTTAATTATTGAGAATTTGTCAAGATTATAGAAGATTGGTTACAACTTCAGATGATCAAATATTGGATATGTATAAACTGATGATTTTTTGAAGGGATATACAGCAGACACTGAATGAAACTGAATGAGTATTTCAGTTTTTCTTTTTTGAAATTATGTATATTTTACCCTTTTTTATGTTTTGCTTTTTTTCTCTAAATAAAAGAATGAGAAATTTTTTTTCTAAGAAGGAATTATCTATCTCTTCTAGATGCTTTATATCAGTTTTGAGAAATAATATGGTTTCTTCTCAAGTTCAACAGTGATGTTATTTTTCAGTGTATCTTCGGATAATTGCCCACTGTGAAACTACAGAAAATCTATATGTTTTTGTGTTGGCCGTGACAATTAGTTGCCAGTTTGTTTACTTCTTTATATCTAAACTTAAGTATGAGGAGTTTTTGACTTTTTTTTTTTGAGATAGGATTTTTCTGTGTACTTCTGGCTGGCCTTGAACTCACTATGTAGCCTACGATGACCTCAAACTCCTAGCAATCCTCCTGCATCAGCCTCTCAGGTGCTGGATTACAGACTTAAGCCACCCCACCTGGCATCTTTCAACTTTATGAAGTGTTTTATTTAGAAATGATTTAAATAAATGCTTTTGCTGCTAGAATGTGCTCATAGAGTAATCTGGGATAAATAATATTATTTATGAATATGGCAAACTATAAATGGCATAGTTGTATATTTCTCAAGAAATTTACAGAAGACATAAAATTGGTAGTTTATCAGTATTCAATGTTATTCCTGTTTTGAAGGCAAGCAACTGGTACACAGAAGGTTCAGAAACACACATGGCTTGAAGACAATTTCAGAATCTACAACTGTATGTTTCATAGAATTATAGAAGACAGTGGTGGTTATTGGGGCTGAATGTAGTAGAGAGGGCTGGGGAGCAACTGGAGGGAGATAATGGTCAAAGGATAAACGATCTCAGTTATTAGAAACAAGTTTGTGAGATCTATTGCACAACATGGTGACTTTGGTTAATTCTGTGTCCAGTACTTGTGCAAATTGCTAAGAGCAGATGTTAAGTATTCTTCCTGTAAATAAATGTGCAGTCATGTATATACAAAGTAGCGTGTAAAGCTATTCCATAATGTATGATTTCAAAACATCATGTTGTATGACATAAATATACAGGGCTTTATTTGCCCATTAAAATAATGGAAAAATCTAGAACAAATACATTATTTGTATTCATGATTAACGTCTCCATAGAAATGAATATCATTTAAATTTTCCACCACGCTGGGTGACAGAAACTACTTTCCTCATTTTTCAGCAAAGCGGAAGAGAAATATAAGTAGTTATCATTTCCAAAGCAAATGACTTTTGTTTGGATTTTCAGTATATTTGGCCTAGAGTTCATAATTTACTCAGAAGATGGGTCATTGCATTTTATGAAATTATTTATTTCCCTTGATGCGTGGGTTTGATTGGCTTCTGCTAATGGGTCATGCCTATAAACTTTTCTGGGCATTTCCCTTGGATATCCACATTCAAAATCTTCCCTGATACTCATACTTTACAATTATTTGTTTCTGTCATTCTTATCTGCACCCTCAGCATCATTTCTTCATTACTTTTCTTTCTGTTTCTATGCTTCTCCAAAAACATGCATAATTGTACATTTCTTTCTCTGTCTCTTTTTCTGTGTTTGTCTCTGACTTTCTTTCTCTCTGTATCTTTCTATGAGTGCATTGTTAACATAAGAAGATAGTGTTCAAAGACAAAAAGACAGAACAAATGGTTTCTTACTATTAATTGTTTAATCTATAATAGTACTAACAATGACTTGTGTGCATTTTTGGAATATGATAAAATTTTGGCAACATGAATATAATTCATATTTTTTTATTTTATATTTAGCCTAATTAATATTGCCAATAATTCCCCCCAAACATAATATGTATTCAAGGTGGGCATTTTTCACTTGTTGCACCTTTAGTAAGAATGCTTCCACATGGAGGTGTATGTTTCTTTAACTGTATGTTTAGTATACTGATTACTATTTAGCTATATGTTTTATAAGAATGTTGACTTTTATAAAATTGCAATTTTGTGTTGGTAACTATATATCCCTAAAGTCTTAATATAAACATTTTTCAGTATTTAACCATCTCAGCAGTCTAAGCTTGAATTATATTTATAATTCTTTTTAAAAATCTCCTAGGTTAACTTGACCCATGTTTTACCTAGAGTTTTCATCTCAGTAGTAATGAGTTTAGCTTTCTTTCTTTTTTACTATAGTTTCCAACCTCAGTTACCCTGACTTTATAGAAAAATCTAAAAAAGCTGTAGTTTTAAATTATTATGAAACAAAATTAATGGTGTGGGGGAGTTTAAACAACACAGAAATGATAATTATGCCATCTCCAAAGTTTTGATACATCCCACCTGTAAAATATCACAGCTTCATCACTGTTAGAGCTGTTATTCTTTGATGACATTTTCAGTTATATACTCAATAACCAGATAGCTTCTAACCTTAGTCCTGACCCTAACCCATGACATTTATTTCACGATTTCTTTTCCATAAGGATCCTATTTGAATTTTGATTGTGAATGTGGTGCTGTGGATGGAACCCAGGGCCTCATGCATGCTAGGCATCCACTGTACCTCTGAGGCGCACCGCCAACACCTATAAGAGCTTTTAAAAACATTTTCGTATCTATTAAATTCCTGATTGTTAAACTTTTCTTCCTCTGTACCTTACATTATTTTTGGATGTTCTTTCAGTTTCTTTTACTTATAGGTCAATACCTTGGGTCTTGTCTTAAACTTCTCTGTCTTTACTCCAGAATTTCATTTACTGAGTTGAGAAGGAAAATCCACTAAGAAACTTCCAGCTCTGAAAATTTCCTCTTAACATCCATAAACTACAACACATTATCTTACCTTATCAGCCTTCGGTATTTCCAGCTTGAAGTCCCACTGGCCTGTCAGACTCTGTTTCAAGCTAATGTGAACAATATCAAGTCATCTCCTGACTTTCAGGAATGCATGCACAGAGTTACCCTGTTCTCTTAATGAAGACAGGAAGTTTCTAGGACCTGCATTACTGCTTTTGTCTCTAAGTGTACACATTCTCATAATGATAGTAAACAAACATTCACTGTACAGCATTTTTGGCTAAATCTTCTACATGCATTTACCCCTCTATTCTTGACTCTTTCTCGTAGATTTTGTGGCTGTGGTGGGCTAACTGATGGCCATCTTGTAACACCCTCCTGAACGGAATCAGCGTGGTGCTGGGTGTGGAAAGCCCATGTGAGGATTTTTTCCAACAACATAAAAGGAGAACTGGAAGGGAAGAGGGTGTACTGTTGATTTTCCTAGAGAAGCTCATTAAGCTGGTTTTCCTGATGTGAGCTCAGCTGTTTGCATCAGCAGAAGAGCTCAGGTTCTCGCTGTTCCTGAGGATGGAGGTCATTCTTTTAGGGGTTCAGGTCCTTACTTTGAGCACTGGTTCTTGTTTCTAGTGCAGATCCCTTAGCCTGCTGGCACAGATCCTTCATCCCACTGGCACAGACTTTATAGCTCCCACCCCAACCTTTTGGCCTTCCCAGCCTATATTCTTGAAATAGACTTGCATGAGGCATTGTTGTGGCCTCTTGGTTTCTAGTTGGATTCATGGAGAACATTGCCATGAATCCTATATCTTCACTGGCACTTGTGCAGGACATTGTCTTGGGACTCAGGCCCTCAGTTGGATTCTTGGCATGTCTAGTGTGTGGACAGATCTCCCACACTCTTTTGTATTTGACTCTTTGGGTGAATATAACAAAATAATCCTGTAAATTATGTATCATGTGTTAAATCTTTTCTATTGTAAATACTGACTACAGCAGTAGTATTGTCCTTATTTGATGAACATCTTAAGCAGGGGATTAAACCAATCCCTGAAAAATGTACCTATTGAGCAACAGAGGTAAACATCTATGGAAGTTTTGTGTACCCCTCTGATGTGTATTTTTGATTCAATATTGCTTCATATTTGTTTAGATGAACAGGATCACGGCAACTTGGAGATGGGATGGGGTTGATTTAAAGAGTGGTACTTTATTATCAGTGGGTGACATTGAAAATTATCCATGTTCCTTTGATTTGGAAGGTCTCTAAATAAATATATCTGATCACAAGATTTTCTAAGATATCTCATAAACATATCATTCAGAAAATATTAAGAGTAATCCCTAATTAAAGATTAAGTAAAATGCCTATGGAAATGGATTTCTCTTATGTAACTCTCAGTAACTGCAAATAACTTCAGTCATTACCTATTTTTCACCAGAATGACACATCCACATCCACTTTAAATATATACAAGGTACATATCAAGGACATAATATACTAGACAAGTCTGAACTCTTCAATTTCTTAACTTTTAAGATTCATAATTGCTCCACTATGAAGTCTTAAATGGGGATTGTCACTTTTGTAATTAATTCTTTTTGTTTCATCCTTCTCACTAATTGAAAATAGGCTTTCAATATAGAATGCTTTGAAATTGGATGAAGAGACAGAATTGGAAATGAACTTAATTAACTACAAACTGTCCAAATCAATCAGAGTTTGACAGTGCCTTGGTAACACACAGAGTTCATAATTTACTTGAGATCTGCTATACTGCAGATGCCCATAAATTGTACAGAGGCCATACTCACTGTGCACAAAATTTAGTGCCAGGCTATGAAGTTGCACTGGGAGAAAATTGGTATTTCAACACATGCACTATTTTGGACAGATATAGTTTATATTTTCATTTAAGCAACTAATGAACTTCTGAAAATAACCGCTTTGCTTTTTTGCCCCCAATACAGTTTGTCATAGATGTAAAAAATGTTTGTGTTTCCAAGCATTTAAGCATTCTGTGAGGGTACAGTGAGGGCTACATGTTTTGTTGTGTAGTAACCGAGAGTCAGTCTTTGCAGAGATTAAATATTTTAAGCCATAGAGAAGAATGTCCACTATGAAATTCTGTAATCTTCCTCTTTATGTGATGAAATAGTTTTCTAGATATGCCAAAAAGAAATAAAATATTTGCTGATCATTATCTGGGTTAATCTCAGTTATTGGTATCTTGTGGGCTATCTTATTTTTATGATTTATAAAGTGTATATATATATATTTCATTAACAGGAAAATGTTATGTATATCTATATCAAGGTTTTCTTTTTGAGGACATAATTGCTTAAGGTATTTCAGAGAAACTTGGCCCCAGGATAAGATGAACAGCCCACAAACGCCAGGAAGCTGAAGGGACAGAAACAGAATTCAGATTCGAGAGTCAAATTTACTGGGAATTTACTGCCAGAAGTGTAGTCTTCCACACAAGTGAGGCCAATTTTAGTCAGAAGGAAGGACATATACACTGAATTGGAAAAAAGGAACTTTCCGGCATCTGGAACTTGGCTTATCATAAGCTAATATTAAAGAGTCAAGAGCAACAGGGTCTAGTTGTAAAGCTTCACATAACATTCTAGTGGTTTAGTTTATTTATAATCTGCTGGGAAACTGGGCAGGATGAACAACCCAGGGTTACTTGGGGGCAATCGTGGCAGTTACAACTCAAGATGCCTCCAGTCATGTCAAGCTGAATCCATATAGAAAGCTGTGAACATTGCTGGCTAGACCATAGTATGGAATGTTTTTGGTCAGAGGGATGTGTAATTCACAGTGTGTAGTCATTTTGCACGTGCAGTCATCCTAAGCCTATATCCAGCTACTTATATTTTCCAGATGCTTAAGAAATACAGTCACCCTAGTATCATCAACATTCAATTGTAGAGTTTATAAATGTTTATAAATGAAGTGATATATACTATGTGCCTTTAATACGCAAGCCATAAAAACCCTGCAATATTATCACTGCTTTTGATTCGCATGCAAGAAGTACTATAACTGAGTTTCGGTAAAATTTCAAGAAGAAGCAAATCAGTCATGTTGCTTAAATGCTTAGCTCATATCAATGTACAGATAATTTCAGGTTTTTGGAAGAAATAGTGGCTAGATAAAACAATCTCATATTTTCCAAGAGGTGTTCACAGGAAATTTATGAGGCTATGTTATATCTTAGATCAAATGTTTTTTTAAATCAGTGCAACACATGAAGGTGATATGTTTACTGATTTATTTTTGACATGTGAAAACACAGGAAATTTTGGGTAAAAGTAAGCAGCAAGTTTGAGAAGATAGAAGTCAACTTAGAAAATCCAAAGGAAAATATAACAGAGCCAAAAATTATACCATCATGGAGAAAAACTATTATTTTTGATAAAGTTAAATGTTTTAAATAAATGTTTTGATAATGTTAAAGGTTTTAAAATAAAGTTATTGTGGTCGAGATACTGTTCTCTCATTTTCAATATAAAGTATCCAGTTTGAAGCTGTGATCTGCTGGTAATAAAGCATAGAAAGCATAACAGTTGTATTAGTTGATGGTGTCAACTTGAGAAGTTCAGAATCTTAACTAAGTTAGTTCAGCAATTCTACACCCTAGGGTGTAGAGGACTCACTCTAATGTCGTTGCCCGACAGTATAAAGGGGAAATGAGGAAGGATGAATTTGCTTCTGTGCTATGGGGTAGCTCCAGTCTTTGCCTTCAGCTTGGACGTCATCTCCTGTCTTCTAGTGCAGGGTCTTTGACTTCCGCCTGGGATCCTTCAACCTCCTGGCATAGGCTCTTCAACTTCCATAGTAGATACATTGGTCTCCTGATACAGACTTGCTTGGGGCCCTGTAGTGAACTCCAGACCTTGGATGGAACCTTCATTGTGCAGACACCCACTGCATGCTTCCTCATCCAGTTCTGTGACACTGTAAGCCAATCTTGTCATTGTTTCTCTAGTAAACACTGTGTGATGTGTTTTGCTAGTAAAACACTGACTCATACAGATTTTGGTATTGGGACTGGGGCCCTTGCTGTGACATTGCCTGGTCACATGGGTTAAGAGCCTTGGGAATTCCTGTGGAAAGGTTTTGTGAGACTGGCTGAAGAGGCAGCCCCCTTATGTGTGTCACCTCTGGTCAGAGCCTGGAAAATCAGACTGGAGATGGAAATGCTGCTGGTTACAGTGAGGTTCACGAGGCTTCTACTGAGGACTGCATTGGTGCAGGATCCCAGGTGGCGTATGCTGTGCTTTGTCAGAAAGTTGTTCTGCATTTTGCTTGTATTTAGGGATAGTTCCTGTGTGGCTCAAAGGTTTCAGTGCAGTCTTTTGTAGGGGCAGTGGCATGGTTACTGGTGAGAACTTATGGTCAGGTCTGTGTTGGAAATTAAATGTGGAGATTCAGGGGGACTTGAAACCTTTCATCAGAGGGGAGGCTTTGGTGCAGCTGTGGATGGCAAGAATGAAATGGGAGAATGTGGTTGTTGAGAAGGAATGAGGCAGTTAAAAAAATGACCTAAGGCCACTAGATGGGGAGCGGATATTTGAAATTTTTCTTAGTGCTGCCATGCCATGTTAAAAGTTAATGATAAGCAAGGTTTGTGACTGTAATAGCTCTTTCAATAAAACTTTAATGCAGATTTTATATATATGTTTGTAACCAGGTTAATTAGTCAAAGTATTATGGTTTTAAATTTGAATGTTGATCAGCCTTTGAATATTTTGCTTTGTTTCAGAAATGAGTGCAATAAGAATTGTATACATGTAATTATGATATTAATGTAAATCTGAATAGACCAAGACTGTTAACTTTTCACAACTCTCACTGGAGACTATGGCTTAAGGAAAGGTGTCTGGTTATCAAGTTCTCCAGGTGAGGGTATTGATGGATTACCTAATGGTCAACTTGGAACACCCAGCTGAACTGAATTGGTGCGGTACTGGGTGTGGAAGGCCCACCTGATTGTTGCCAACAGCATAAAAAGAGAACTGGAGGGGATGATTGTGTGCTATCGATGCTCCTGGGGAAGCTTGTGTTGGTTTTCCTGATAGAAACTCAGCTGCTCTTATCATTGGAGGAGCGTGGTCCGTACTGTTACTGAGGTTGGGTCCTGTGGTTCTCTCTAGGGTAGCTCTGGTCCTTGCTTTAGGTATTGTTCCCAGCTCCAGTGCATACCTTTCGCCCTGCTGGCATGGATCCTTTATCCTACTGGTAGACTTTCTAACTTTCACCATTGACTTCTGGACCTTCCCAGCGCAGATCTTTGATACAAACTTGTGTGAAACATTGCTGTGGGACCCTTGATTGTTGGAGTCTCTAGTGTATGGATAGATCTTCTGTATTCTTTTGCATTTAGCGTTTGGGTGGATGTTATAAAGTAATCCTACAAATTGTGTGTCCTGTATTAAATCTTTTACCTTGTAGAACCTGACTACAACACCAATATATGTTTATTGTGTTTTTAATGAAAGAATTTTGGATAATAGAACTATGAAGTGAAAAAAATTAAGCTTATGTTTAGAAATATAATATTTTTTGTTTTTTAATTTTTTTTTGAAAAATGTTGAATGTTGCTTTACTGAACTGAATCTTAGGATATAAATTTAGACTTGATAAGCAGGAAATGAATGAATATATGTGTGATTCAATAGTCTAGGACATAAGATGTAGCTGATATTTGGATTCAGTTACAATAAAAAGCAGGCACAGTGTTTCCTCAAAAAGTATAGTTTATGAAAAGCAGAAAAGCTGTTAGCCAAATAAACCAACCAGAAATGATTACTGAAAAGAAAATATTGAGCACCAAATAAATAGCATAATCACTTTCATCTAGAACATCAATCTAAATTATTTTGTATAAAAGATTTACATTTCAGGTTGCAACAATCATTCTTATGAATGTTGTGTTACACTGGTTATATATAAAAGTGGCATAAATGAGTCTGGAAATAAGAGTATGCTAGGAAACAAAACAATGGCACAGAGAATGGGGTAGATAACAAAAGCAACAATCTTTGACCTTGAAGTTGGTGTTTAATTACTTGTGTGCGCAAAATTAAAGGAAATTATAGTTCCACCTAACTTATAAATTGAGAGGGAGGGGAACTTTCTAAAGCTTGAAGAGAGGCATCTAGGATGTCACTAAGACACGTCTCCTGGCTTCCATGTTTTCAGTCTTTTATGTTTTAATGGCATGTGCAGACACAAATAGCAACAAGATGGCAGTGGCCACTCTATATTCCAAGCATTCAAATTCAAAATTATTGGAGCATAATCATCTTAGCTATGCTAAATGTGTTTATATAATTTTAGATATTTTTCTTTTCCCTTTCTTTTTCTTTTTCCTCCTTTTCTCTGAGATATTATTTTCCCCCCTTAAGCAGATTTCTTATCTTTCCACTGTGCTTATTGAGGTTTTTATGTCTTATGTACTCTTACCATTTCTTACACTAGGGAGACTATATGATATTTACACATGTGAGTTTGATTTATTTCACTTATGAGTATGGTCTCAAGTTGCATCCATTTATTTATAAATATCTCACTGTGATCATTCTTTATAGCTGAGTAGTACTCCATTATATAAAAATACCACATCTTCTTTATCCATTCCTCAGTTGATGGAAATTTAGATTGTTTCCAAGAACTGGCTATTACAAATTGTGCTGCTATAAACATGCTTGCACATATATCACTGCAGTATAATGTTTTCACTTCTTCTGGGAATATGCCCAGAAGTGGACTAGCTGGGTCAAATGGGACTTCCAATCCGAGCTTTTTGAGGAACCTCCAGACTGACCTCCGCAGTGGTTGCACCAGTCTACACTCCCACCAACAGTGCAGGAGAGTTCCTTTTTCCCCACAGCCTCTCCAACACTTGTTGTTGGTAGTGTTTTCTATCTTGGCCAATCTTTCTGGGGTGAGATGGAATCTCAGTGTGGTTTTAATTTGCATTTCTCTCATGACTAATGATGATGAACATTTTTTCATGTATTTATTTTCCATTCATATTTCTTCATCTGAGAACTGTGTATGCATCTCAGATGCCCATGTTTGGATTGGGTCTTTGAATTTCAGGGGTCTTAGTTTTTAAAATTCTTTATATTTTCTAGACAGAGGTACTTTGAGCAACAGTTCAGTAAGATTTTCTCCCAATTTGTGGGTTTTCTTTTCACTATGCTGGATAGTTCTTCCAACAGGCAGAAACTCTTTAATAAGATGTGATCTCAACTACTGATTTGGTGTAGTATTTCCCGTGTGGTTTGATTTTCGTTCATGAATTCTTTACCCATCCCTATGTCTTCAAGATTTCTACCTCCTTTGTCTTCTAACAGATTTAGTGTTTCTGTTTTAATATTTAGATCTTTGATCCATTTAGACTTTAGTTTAGTACATGGTGATAGGCATGGGTCTAGTTTTAGTTTTTGGCATATGGCTAGCCAATTTTTCCACCACCATTTATTAAAGATACTATCTTTCTTCCAGTGAACATGTTTGGCCCCTTTATCAAAGATAAGGTGACTGAGTGTGTTTGTAGTTGTAGTTGTATCTTCTAATCTATTCCATTGATCTTCAGGTCTGTTTTTATTCTAGTACCATGCTGATTTTATTATAGTAGCTTTGTAGTATAACTTTAAATCAAGGATTGTGGTGCCTCCTACCTTGTCTTTGTTGCTTAGAATTGCCTTTGCTATTCTAGGTCTCCTCTGGTTCCAGATGAATTTTAGGAGTGATTTTTCTCGATCTGTGAGGTATGCTAGTGGTATTTTGATTGGGATTGCATTAAATCTGTAAATCAATTTTGGGAGAATGGCCATTTTCACAATATTTGTTCTTTCTATCCATGAACAAGGGATGTCTTTCCATTTTCTTTAAGTCCTCTTCAATTTAATTTTCCAGGGTATTATAATTTTCTCTGAATAGATCTTTTACTTCTTTCATTAAATTAATCCTAAGTATTTTATTTTTTTAGATGCTAGTATGAAGGGTGTGTTTTCTCTTATTTCACTTTCAGTAATTTTGTTGTTAGTGTATAGGAATGCTATTGATTTTTGAGTGTTGACTTTGTATCCAGGTACATTACTGAATTTATTTAATATACCTAGGAGTCTTTCAATGGAGTTTTAGGGGGTCTTCTTTGTAGAGTATCATGTCCTCTGCAAATAATGGTAATTTAACTTCTTTTCTTATCCTTACTCCTTTTATTTATCTCTCTTGTCTAATTGCTCTGGCTAGTATTTCCAGTACTATGTTGAATAGGAGTGGTAATAATGGACATCCTTGTCTGGTGCCTGATTTCAGGGTAAATGCTTTCAGTGTTTGGCCATTTTATATGATGCTGACTGTTGGTTTGTTATAGATGGCCTTTATGATATTGAGATAAAGACCATCTTTTCCAATTTTCTGTAAGTTTTTTTTATCATGAGTAAGTGTTGGACCTTATCAAAAGCTTTTTCTGCATCTAAAGAAATAATCATGTGATTCTTATTTTGGCTCTATTGATATTGTAGATTAAATTTATTGATTTACGTATGTTGAACCATCCCTGCATTCCTGGGATGAATCCCACTTAGTTGTGGTGTATAATCTTCTTGATGATTTGCTGCATTCTGTTTGCTAATATTTTATTGAGAATTTTTGCATCTACATTCACTATGGAGACTGGCCTGTAGTTCTCTTTTTTCCTTGGGTCTTTCTCAGGTTTTGGTACTAGAGTAATATTTGCTTCCAGGAATGAGTTAGGGAGAATTGCTTCCCTTTCCATTTCATTGAAGAATTTGAGGAGTGTCTGAATTAAGTCTTCTTTAAATTTCTTGTAGAATTCCACAGTGAATCCGTCTGGGCCTGGTCTTTTCTTTGGTTGTAAGGATTTAACTACATTTTTAATATTGTTAATTGAAATTGGGTTATTCAGCAGTTTTACATCTTCTTGACCAAGCTTTGGTAATTCATATTTGGATAGCTAAGATGATTGTGCTATGAATTCTATAAGACCCTGGAACAAAACAGTTAACATTAATAAGATTAGAACAATTGTGCATGTTAGTGTATGGTGATCTGGGGAACTCTTAAAGATCATTATGTGAAATAACAACCCTAGTTATGCTCCTACCACCTTGTTTTGAAGGCCTATATTGTCAGTGTTTTGGGCTCTTTGCTACTGTTATTTGTCTTTTTTGTTTCATGTTTTCCTAGTAATTTGTTTTGTTTTGTTTTTCCCTCTAGTACATTAAGGATAGGTATACATGTAGAGACTTATACATGCATAGAACTTCTCCTAAATAGTTTATGAGAATTAATTATATAATGCATTATGAAATGAACAGCTACTTTGAAGAAAAAGAGACATTGTGTTATCCATTGCTGATTCTGTATGGTCGTGTTGTGAAATCCAATAATGCCAGTATTCTTGTTCAGAGTGATTTTAGTTTGTTTGTATTGTTTAATTTCAACATATATGAAGGTATGGACAGCTATTTTAAAGATGAGAGACATTATGGCAGCCATTGTTGATTTTCCTAGCATCTGGTTTTGGAGGCATATAATGCCTTCATCACTGTTCTGATCAGTTTAATACTATTTTGATTTGTATGAATTCATTGTGTGTGAAGATATGGACAACGATTTAGAAGAAAACAAGAGACATTATGGTAGCCAGTGATGATCTCCTGTTGTCTTGCTTTGAAATCTGTGTCATTTACGCTGTTTTCTTCTGATCGGCTTTATTCTATTTTGTTATGTTTACTTTTATCCTCTTTAAAATAAAATAAAAAAATAAAAAGAATTATTGGAAATAATTTCTAAGAAAGGGAAACTTTGTTAGAAAATTCTGACCAAACTGTAGTTCCTATTTGGTCATGTTTTATTTTGACAAATTATGTGCACAGAGAGACCATGTGTCTTTGGCTTAAGCAAAGTAAAAGCTCAATTCTAGATCTGGATGTGAGATCAGCCCCAACTAACTGAAAATGTGCAGAGTAAAATGGGTGGACTTGCAAGCAAAATCCAGGGCCTTTTCTATCTATAAAGTGAATACATGCCAATTGTAAAAAACAACTTATACCCACATTAGGCATACTCCAGAAATTTGTGAATCTCCTGTATTTCCTTTAACGTAAGAAAAATATATGACATGACAGTATTCTCCCCCTGTCTCCAGTGATGTTTCCCAAGGTCTTTATTTAGTTTGAAAGGCACTGAATCCTATATATGCTTTGTTTGTTTCTTGACATACATACCTATGAGTTTCATTTATAAATTAGGCATAGTAAGAGATTAACAGAGATGATTAATAATGAAATTGAACAATCATAAAAATATACTGCAATAAAACTTGAGATATCGTAGTCTCTCTAAGACTATCTCACTATCCTCACCATTCTTGTGATAAAGTGAGATGATACAATGCTTATGTAATGAGAGAAAATGAGGTGAATCTAAGTATTTCTCAAGTTCTAAGTATTTCTCATGCAATGTGGCCATCACTTCTACAATTTGATGTTCTGCAGTAAGACATTTCCAAGATTTCTTTTGCTTCACAATTTCACTGGTGAGTCATTATTTCTTATGATCCTGATAATCTCAGAGTATATGCATATATATATACATGTGTATTACAGATAATATATGCTATAGATAAAATAGCGTTTACCTTTTCAGTTAAAGGTAGACTTTATGGCTTCTCTTTGGCTTACTGATTTGCGAGCTTTACTGCTCTTGTGATTTGGGAATTATTCTTCAGTAAAATCAGGGTTGCTTGAACACAAGCATTGCAATACCAAGACGGTCAATTTGCAAATCACAAGAGCTGCTGATTTGCACGTAGCATGTGCGGTCTTGATAATCTAGGGAAAATGATAATTCACATTTTGGGTAGGATGGTGCTATATTTCATCAAGCTGCTCAGAGCTGTATGTAATTTAAAAATTATAAACTTTTTATTTCTGGAATACTCCATGTAGTATTTTTAAAATGTTATTGAATACAGATAACCGAAACCACAACTATTATTTTTGGAGAGAAAATCATGTATTTGTGGAGTAGCTTCTGTGTAGCAGACACAGTCCTTACCTCAGGGAGGTGAGAGTCTTGTGGAATCCTTGCCACATGGCTCAGTTCCACCATCATTTTACTCCTCAATGAAGGACGGTACTTGTTGCACAAGATATTTCATATTCCATCGTGTCATGTCTTACAACAGCAGAGATCGAGCAATGGCTGAATGGTACACTTCTGTACTGAGCATGAGCAAGCTAATTTGAATATGTATTTTCAACTACAATTTATTACATATTAGACAAATAGAGCAAGAATGATAACGATATCTTGTCCTGTTTCAAAAGTAATGCATATGTACTGTGACTCATAAAAGGTATATAAAAAGATAAAAAGTTAAAGTAAAAAATCTTTGTCCCATTTATGACATTGTTAGGTGAAAAGTAACCTAGGTTTAACATGCTGATATGTGTGCTTTCTGAATTAAGAATGTTCCAGAAACTAAAGCATCAAAACTAATTTTTTCAATGTATTATTCAAGGAACAATCATGTAGCCTGAGCTGTCTTTAGCTCAAAGATAACTTTGCTGTAGTTGCATGGTATCTCTTCCTCACACTGAACTGTCATTCACTTTACTCTTTAGCCTCTATATCAACGACAGCCTTACAATGTAGAGCTCCCATCTACCCCAATAGTCAGTTGGTAAAATTCTAAACATCCTTCGGGAACCAGTAAAGTTGCTATTATATTTGGTACTCTGCATAGAACTTGCTGCAGTTTTATTTCATCATTTCATTATTTGTCTGTTTCAAGTATATAAAACTAAGAATCTTTCTGAACTATAACTATTTCATTTAATTACATATTTGTCAGTCATGCATCATTCTGTGACAAAAGTATACGCAAAATCCAGTAAACCATAAAACTATGGCTTCTACCTGTGTTTGTAAGGAAAAATTTCTCAAAACAGAGGCATGAGGATTATTATGCACTGTTGATGACTGCCTTTGTGCTACAGCAGTATACAATGAGTAGCCATGGAAAAGGTTATACAGTTTACAAATTAATCTCTGGCTCTTTGCAAAAGGTTTGCTGAACCTTGATATACAGTTTTGCTCATATAGCTGTCTGATAAATATTTGATGAAATTTGCACACCAGCGTTCTTCATTTGATATCATTTAATAGCAGGGTCCCTAATTTTAATGACCCAATTGTTTTATCATCACAGTAGCTAAACTCTACTGGACTGATGTCTGCCCTTATTTGGATGTTTAATTTGATTTTGTGTAGGCAGTCTGGGTAGTGGAGGTGAAATGCAATAAAATAGAAGACAGAATCATTTTCAGTATGTCAGCTTATATTGGTATGAGGTCACCTTTGCCTCCACAAGCAAGTGTTATAAGAGGGACATTTTTATGTACTGTTTTATATAGATACATCAAAAATACTTTACTGGTTGCTGTTACAAGTAAAATTATGCTTTGAGAAAAATGTTTGTGCTGACATATCTCCAGAGTGAAAATCTTGGTTATGATCATTTGGGTTGCAGAAAGCATTTTGTTTATGTCTGACATACAAGTTAAAGTTACAGAAAATCTTCTGGCCTGTATGTCAGTGAAGAGAAAATTTTTTCTTTGAAGGAAATGAAGAGACTACTCATGTAATATTTCATGTGCCAAGAAGTGGTTGGAGTTTAGATCTTAAAACTTTACTTTTCAAGTGCCTTCTCAAAGGCATGTTTAAGAGAAAATCCTTAGTTTCTGAGCAACATAAATTGCCTGGGCTGAAAAAGATTCTAATGAGTGGAGGTTTTATAGTCAGAAGAATAGTTTGCAATTTATCTTCCAAATTTTCAGTTGTAGATAATCCTTACCATAATGCATCTGATGGCTTGGAAAATATATAGACAGTTAAAGAAGATGCATACACTTTTAAAGCATACTTAAAACTAATCTCAGATATTACATTTATTAATGTTTTGGTTCCTTTAACTGACTTCATCAAGTCAGAACTATTCATAACCTGAGTATAAAATAGACCCATGATAGTGGAGTTTACTTATTTCATCCTTTTATGAGGTTATTAAATGAGATAACATAAATAAAAATGGCTAACAGAGCCGGCCCAAAATAGGACACCTATAAATATTGATAGACTAACTGGAATCAAGTGTAATAATCTAATATTAGTATTTCACTTTTATATCTTTTCATATATAATCCCATTAACAATCAAATAGCCAAACTGTCTCATTTCTACTTATGTTTGCAGATTTCAAAGTTCCAGAAAGCACAAAATTATTAATCATCTCTTGCTACTTAGGCACATAAAATATGATCTTAAAAGATCAGTTATTTAATATCTATTGCAAATAGAACTTCTCAATGAAGTTTTGATGATAATTGGCTTCTGAGACATGAAGAACTTTCTTCAACTTTTCTCCTAAAATTTTCTTACCAGTCTTCAAAAGTTGATGACTTCTAAATGGAATTCTGGTTGTCATTTCCAAGAGAGAACACATCTACCTCATTATCACACCCTGGCATTAGTGAGGTTCTGCGCTCTTATTCTCCTTTATCCATTTTATATTTTTCACTGGTTTTGAATACCCTGGCTTAAAAGAGCTCTTTGTTTGGTTCTTAATCACTCAGTTTCAAAATGATTGCTGGCCAGGGAGATTTCCTAGAATTCTCCCTTGATACCATAAACTAATTGGGTGTTTTAAATTTAAAATGAGAAATCATTAGAATTGCAATAAGATAAAATTATGAGTAGATCATAACAATACAAGTACCTGAATATGTCCTGCTTCTGGGAAAGACTTCAAAAAATTAAGATTTAAACCTTGACACTAAAGAATGTTTAGATTCCAGCACTGTGCTTCAGAAATCTTAAAGCATTAAAAAAAATAGGTTGCTGGAAAGACCACCAATGAAATAAGAGACTTTTCACATATCTTGACCAGAGGTCAAATGTGTCACAGTTTTTAGGTAGTAAATTTAACATGTCTGGCTAGGTATGGGAAATAAGTCATAAATCTCTATTGAATTCAACTAAGTAATTTCAGTAGAAAACACATGAATTTCACAAAGGTGAAAGGTAAATTACTTTCCTCACTTAATCAATGTGGACAGCGAGTTGAAAATATAATGGCCTTAAAGTTTCTCTTTTTTTGTACTCAATCATATATTAATGCCTGGATTAACAGAGTGAATGATTTTGCTTTTTAATATCGTAAAAATTGTCTGTTAAATATAACCCCTCTTTGTGAAGGTAAGGAAAATTTTATGTTTTTGTGTTTGCTTTTCATTTACATAGTTGTGCAGGTATTTGTATATTTCTTGGAAGTATAATTTAAGTGACTCAAAAGTTAATCCATCAATAACTTATAAATGAATACATAATACACAATACAATAATTTATATGATAGTTTATGTGTCATGTGTTTATGCAATCCAAGTCTGTTTGGACAAATACAATACACAAACATGAAAAACAGAGATGAATAAATGAGAGGATAGCATGGATTTTTCTATTTGCTGTAATAATCTCTCTGTAATGAAAATGTGTCCTGGTGATTTGGATGTATGAGCAGATCTTCTTAGATAAAAGATTTCAGAGATAGGCAGAAGTTTTTTTTAAAGCAGATAGGAATGTGGTAAGGACAACAAGTTTCAAGCTAAAGGAGCACTAGGACAAAAGGAGAGAGTTTTGGAAGAGAGAGAAACTGCTGTCCAGTTGTCAGGGTGGTAACTACAGAAGGTTATCAGGGAAGATGGGAAACATATAGTGAAGAACTGGAAAACATAGGCAGACCCTTACACTGTGGGAATGCGGTCATTCATCAAGGAGTGACATAATAAATGGTGTGTTTCCATTTCTGAGAGGCATTTTAGTGAAATGATTAAAAGCACACACTTGGCAATCAGACCTCCTGGGTTCAAAGCAAGCCTACTCCTTTTGTTATGTTTTTTTTCCCAAGTATATATTTATCTTAATGCCTGAATCCATAAAAAAAAATAAAAATGGTTCCTGCCTCCTAGGATTGCAGTGAAGCCCAAATCAGTCAATAGAAACTGGAATATAGTTAGCACTTAATAAAAATGAAAGAAAAACTTTATCTGCCGCTGACAAAAAGGGTGGAAGTAGAAGAAACTGGGAAAAAAAATAAACAGTTGGATCTGGTTCAGTCATAAACAGATTTTGGGCTCCTGAAAGCATTGATACTGTTAAACCTATTTTTGCATCTCCAGTATACAGGCAAGCTTTTACAAAAGACACTCAACAACAGCACATAGTGGAATATTGTCAGACAATGAGGTAGGGAAGACATGGGCCTTTTGTAGTAAGGAAAAGCAGTAAGGTATGGATGTTTTAAAGAAAGAACTGTACTGTGGAATAACTCAACATCTCTTTGACATTGACTAAGTTATTGCAATACTTCTGAGATTTTCTTTAAATGAAGGCAATAAAATTTAAAGTATTATGTTAAGAATTAAGTGAGACAACATTGTGAAATTGTTTTTGTAAACTCCAAATTGTCCCTAAAAGCATGAGGTTTAATGGAAGAAGAGAAAAGTTGCCTTAGTGTGATGAAAAATATGTTGTTTAAACAACATAAATGTAATTCTCATAATTGTGGAAGCTGCGATAAGATTGCCATATAGCTCAGTCAGAGAAAGACAGAGAGAGAGACAGAGACACAGAGAGATGCAGAGACAGAGAGAGACAGAGAGACAGAGAAAAACAGACAAAAACTGAGACAAGGAGAGAGACAGAGAGAGAATACGAGAATTCAGGCTTACGCCTATCTGTTGTCTGTTTCAGGACTTTAATCTCATGGGGATTTTACTATTATGATTTGTCTCACAATTATTTCCTGAAAGTCTCATTTCTAAATATCATCATTTTGGGGATTATGCTTTAAACATATAATATTTTTGGTTGGGAAATAAATATTCATTGTATAACAAAAGTAAAGATTCTGAAGTCTGTGAAAAGGTGTTTATTTGGGAGAAATTCTGAGTTAAATTTTCAAAATAAATTTGAGATGGTATTTCAACTTTCTTTGCATGAAAATTATCTCATTTAAAAAATGTGGATCACTTTCTGTAAGTGCAACTTACTGCTACTGAGAATGAAAGTATTTCTACAATTAATAACAAAGAGTGGTATAAATTTTGAATAAGTGGTTGATCAGGTAGTGTTGTCTGCTCTGCATGAAAAATAATAAGCAGTTACAAATACATATGTGTCTACATGTTCTCATACACTGTACCTGGTTTAGCTTCAGAATCACATGACCGACTGAAGCTGTGGCTGGCTAGAACTGCACAGTGTTGCTAGAGAATATTTTGTCAGCATTCTGCTGAGCTGGGCAAAGATCACACACTGAAACTGGAAGTAGAGCTTCTGTTGAATGGGTGCCCTTCTGGATCAAGGTGACATAGAACCATTGGAAGTTGCATACCATCTCTACCTGTAATCATATGGATACAGATATGTGTGTAAATATGCATGTATGTAAACACACAAATAAACACATGTGCATTTATATATATAGGTACAAATATTCACAGAAGCCACAGTTGTCCTGAGATCCATGGCAAAGATGGTAAGAGAACTGAATCTGCATTTTTATATGTATGAATGGCATTATAGGAATAGTTGTGAGATTTGGGGATAATAATTCTAGTTGCCTTAATCTTGGACTTATCCTGTTATGTACTAATAACCAGGCTGGCTTGTTACGGTCCTGACTAAAATGAATTAGTTATATTTTCTGAGCCCAATGTATGTAAAGTGAGCTAGAAAGATTTGAGGAATTCCTTGCTCGAGCAACTTACATCATTAATTCTACTTTCATAGGTTAATTTTCCTAGAGATTTTTAGATCTTTAAAAACTCCCCTCCGTAATTCAGGTGTTACTTTATGAAGTTGAGCCCTAGCAGCTAATAGCTTAGCTTTCAATCTTCAAAGTAACTGTCAGCCTGCAGGAAAAAGCAGGGGTTTGGGGCTCAGCAGTGGATCAGATACTGAACTGCACGTTCTAAGCACAAGTAGAGGAGAACTTCAGTTGCCATTCCTATTTGGGAGGGCATTTTTCACAATATGCATTAAATCTAATTTCTAAAGAAATATTGAAAAGACAAAAAAATTTAGAATTTTTGTGTACTTTGGAGTATGGACAGGTCAAATATTTGGGGGATTTTATCACGTTAAAAGCTTGAGAAGTCTAAGAGTTATAATCAGTCATCTAGGGTAGCTTTCCTTCTAAAAGTGCTCCTTATGTGGCATATTATTGCAAAGAGGAGTATGAAAAATTTCCCCTCTTCTCATGCCTTTTCACAAGTCAACTTTTATTTCTTTCTATCGAAGAGTAATGTTTATAAATTGGATGGGGAAGTACATGCTGTAATCTGCACTTGGAGAGTGAGACATGAGGATCAAATATTTAGACCAGCTTGGGGAACTCTGAAGTGAGACATTGTATCAAAAAATAAAAAGTACTGGAATTTTAGCACAATGGTAGAACGCCCTGGGTTGAATCCTCAGTCACACACACACACACACACACACACACACACACACACACACCACACACACACATCAACACACACACACACACACGCAGAAGAACAAAGGGAGATAGAGAGAAGGAGAGGAAGAAAGAGAGGGAGAGGAAGTGAGAGAGAGAGAGCGAGAGAGAGAGAGAGAGAGAGGGAGAGAAAGGGGAGGAAGAGGGGAAAAGAATTATGGCTTCTTCCCCTCAACTTAAACAGATCTTGTGATTTATTTTAAACAACAGAATGACAAGCAATATTGAGGGCCTTCAAAGACTAGACCTCAGAAGTCTTATAGCTTCTGTTTTTGCTGTCATGGATTTACTAATAATAAATAGGATTATTAATAATAAATAGTATTTATCATCACTTAAATTTTATGCCTGACTTTAATACTTGTTCAATGATTTTTTTAGATTCATGTAGATAATTAGAAACATATTCATACATCTAACATTTCTGTTGAGACAGGATGTGAGTTCCTGTGAACGAGCCAATGAGTCAGTGAATGGGGATTCAGCGAGAGCAGACACCAAGTCACAGACAGACAACATCACAAATAATTATCACTACAACCTTTCATCTGCTTGCAAAGCTGTAGGTACCCTATAGCATGATGGAATCAGCACAAAAAAAGATGTGATGCAGGAACAATATGATATCTCTCTCCACTGAGGTTGGTTTCCTTTTTTTCCAGCTTGTACAAATTTTGAACCATAAACACAGTGAAGTCAATTCATCTGGATGCATGAGATAGGCACGTGTCTATTCTACATGAGTTCTTTTCTAGTATTTGTTTATAGGTTGAGTCTTGTGTTTTCTTTTTTACTTCTATTAGTGGCACAACACAGGTAACACTTAGTATTAATTTAATGAATGCTTTTAATAAGTGGGGCTGTAGGTGGTGGTTTCCACAATTTTGTTTTCTAATGTATTAGATCAACTCTTTATCTTTCACTTTTAAGTGAGAAGGTGTAGTGTTTGTCTTACATGCCTGGGTTATTTCACATAACAAATTATCCTTCAGTTCTATCCACGTTTCTCCAAATCATAGTGTTTCATTCTTCTTTTGGCTGAGTAGTATCCTATTCTACATATGTAGTGTATTTTCTTTATCCATTCATTCACCTGTCCATGAACATCCAGATTGACTTCATATCTTGACTATTGTGACTGGTGCTATGATAGGAAAGGTATGTAGTCCAGGTTTCTCTTCAATATATATTCAATTTCTATTGGATATATACCAACTAATGGCAGTGCCAGGTCCTATGGTAGTTCTATTTCTAGATTTTTGAGTAGTCTATATACTATCTTCCATAGTGACCACGCTAGTTTGATTTCTACAAACAATTCATGAAAAGTCCCTTTCTCCAGACTCTTTCAGGAATTGTTATTTGTTGTCCCTTTAATAACAGTTGTTGTAAATGCGATAATATCTCATAATTTTAATTTGCATTTCCCTGATTATTAATGTTGCTAAATATTTCTTTATCTATTTCTCAACCATTTGTTTATCTTCTGAGGAATATCTATTGAAGTCATTTGCCATTTTAAAAATCAGATTATGGTAAGAGGCTGTGGCCTGGCAAGCAGTGGCTGCCCCAGGACGAGAACCACCAGTGTCTCCTGAGATCTGTGCCATGTTGGAACTTAGGGTGCTGGGAAACCAAGGAGCCAGCTCGCCACCCTGGTAAGCAGCTGTGAGCCTATCCGCGCGTGGACTGAGAATCAAACATCCCATCCTTCCCTCACCCTGCCGTTAGCAAGTGGGAGCCAAAAGTCTGAGTATCTCTTGGGAGGCTGACCATATGCAATATAGCAAATAAGGGGCATTTCCTTCTACCATCTCTTTGAAGGCAAATATTTTTATCACTGTTTTGCTTTTTTCTGATCAATGATATTGCTATATTCAATATTCTGTTTTGATAAGTTCTGTAATGCTCTGTATTTCCCTTGATTTTACTATACCTGATTCAAAGAGCAACTATTGTGATGATAACGAGATATACTATGGCATCTATTACTGTTATTCCGGTAAACTACAAAAACACATGAAAATTATACAACATTCTCTTCCAAAACAAATGGGTCAATTATAAAGTCAAAGAAACATTTGCATCCAGCAAGTTTGCATGAGATAAAAGGATGAGTGCAAAAGAGTATAGCAAAAGTAGTTATTTTTGTCCTTTGCTTTTTTCTTCTTTTCTTTTCTTTTGTTTATGGAGAGAAGACATCTTTTTAGTCACCCATCTTACTGTTGTCTGCAAAATTTTAACTATTAAATTTTGAAAAGACCAAAATGGTCATTAAATATTTTCAAGATCACTGCACTATTTTATTGCTTGTGTGTCTTTTTAAACCCTAAAGAATTTAGACATATAAAATTCTTAAACTCTCTTTGAGATACATAAATATAAGACAGTTGAACAATTCTCATTGTTTTGTATCTCATTGAAAGTATATTAGTTATAATTACTTTTGCTTTAGAAAAAAACACATAAAGATACATTAATTTAAAATAAGGGGGGAGAACTCCATTACCTAAGATGAAATGTTGTTGGAAGGAAATTATTCACACTTTTATTTTGAGGTAAAGTAAAACATAAATTACTCTCCTTTTTGCTGATTTCTTTTTAGTGAGGGTGCGCTTCTGAGGACTTCTCTATAAAATTTTAAATTAAATCTTATTAAAAAAATCTTTCACTTTAGCTTTCTTTAACTACTGAGGTTATACACACTTGTAATATTACATGATTCCTGAAGTGAAAATAAAATGTGTATTCTTTATCCCAACATGCCTAAATTGAGTATGTTAAGGCATTTGGGGACCATGTTTTACTATATAACCTATTCTTTATTATAAATGAATCATGTGGGAAATACCAGCAATAATGTTGTGGTGTACAGAGGTTGGCTCTTTTGTCCTTGTTTAATATAGGGTGAGAACAAATGTAGTATCTCTCCATATTATCTTGCTAAGGGTATCACTAGTGGTGTCTGGCTCCCTTGACCACAGGCCTTGAATGGGATAAACCTGTGATTTGGATCCAGATCGCAAACTTATTTCTTGTATCCTAATGGTCATACATACTGAGTCTGTAATAGGTACATGAGATAAAAGGATGAGTGCAAAAGAAAAAGGATTATCTTCTTTTGAGATCACAAACTACAGCTGCCACCTGTCTTTCATGGCATACAGGGAAACCTTTCTCTATTTGTACAGAAACTTCTAAGGGAAAAAGCCTGACATACATTGCTTGAGGCCTTTAATCTTTCTTGTGTAAAAAGAGTTCCATTAATCTTACACCTGCCAGGTGTTAACCCAGTAGTCTCCTCCACTTAAGCTCATTTGAATTGGTTTTGTGCCAATTAAAGTATAGCTCCTGTAGTACAGTGGTCAGCTCACCAAGGCAGTAAATTAGTAAAAACTAAGTATCTTAAAGAAAATTCATTCTTCATCTCTTTATAGTGATCAGAGAAACTAGATTCTAAAGCATTTATGTTGATTTAATTAAACAAGTATCTGGGGATCAGTTTTTGGAAGGCATGATTTGCAAAAGTTCTAGGCAATGCACAATAAACTAATTGCACACATGAAAATCAGGTAAGCATTTCTATTCTCAATTAAATAAGTTTTAAACAGTGTAAGTCATTCCAAAGTTTACCTGCTATGTTTCATTTATTAAAGTGTGATATTATTCTTGTTTGGCTTTATTAACATGTAAGTCTGTGATACCTCTCTGTAAGTGCTTTCTTTGTGATTTATGTTTGGGCTTTATTAACACGTAAGTTTATGCTGCATCTTTGTAAGTGCCTTCTTTAAATTTTATGTTTGGGCATTTATCTATATGACTTTTCTATAGTCATGTCTATGAAATGTTTGTGATTAAATCTCATTGGCTAGGTAAATTTAAAAAAATTGTTATAGAAAATTTGTTTGCAAGTATTAAGGTTGCTTCAGGGTTCCAATTAAATTACTGTTTAGACTCCACTGTAAGAGAATAGAACTAGTTTAAAGGATTTGTTGGATTGTACCTGTTCTATCAAATATATCAGACATACACTTAGGTGGCTTTGAAAAAAGCTAAGCCTTCCAAAATGAGTCCTTTGAAATGACTTGAGATTCAGTAAATATATACACTGGATGTGAATTCAAAAATGTACTAGACAATGTAGTTAACAAAGACTATTCAATAGGCTGCTGTAATACTTCCATGCCTTCATCACAAAAATTGTTTCTATAGGGTACACTAAGGGCACAGTCTTTGCTATAACCCACTTTATATTTAGAGGCTTAATTTCTGGATCCTGTATATGCTTTAGGTATTTTTATTATTTGCATAGCATGTTAGCTGTTGGGTTCCTAAAGTGCCAATGCTATTCAATTTTAGAATACAATTCTCCAGCTTACTGTGGAGACTTGCCAAATTATATTAATGCAAAATGAGTGGGACCCCTGCTTTATTTTGTAACATTTTGATGGTAGCGAGTTTTAAGCACCATGTGTCACATAAAGCATGATGACAGTAGGGTGGTATCTAGATGCAGAAGCGCAAATATGAATAATGGAACTGAAGAATCTATAATAAGTTACTGCAGGTGGTGACTCCAGAGGAAGACAGTTCTGTGTAAAAACAGCACCAATAATGACAGATGAAAAATGAAGTAGAGAAAAAATTCCTTTGGCATGCCTAGCAACCTAAGTCACCAGGGCTATAAAAATCTTGAATATTTTAATATGCATTATGAATTTTAATTTTTAAAATACTCTTAGCATGCTTTGAACTAACATTTTTCAGAGTAAAGGATTCCCATGCTATGTAAAGTAGCCCTCCATATTTTGAAGGTTAATTCATTTTAGCCCGGGTTCATATCCTGGGGCAACATTCCATGGTGTGGACTGTGAGGCAAAGATAAGTTTGAATTTCCATAGAGTTGAACACACAGTGTAGAAGAAGAAAATTCGAGGAACGATCAAATTTTTCTGCCTGATGAATACAGTTATAATGTGTTTTTCATGTTTAAGAGCTGTAAGTGTGAAAAGTGTACAAGGTTGCAGTACCCTATCAATGGGAAGCCTACGTTCCCACTGATGGCTCCCTAAATAGAACCTGCCAGTATCACTTACTCTTCAAAAATGAACCTAATGTGAACAAACTTTAGTCTGCAGGGGCCAGTAAAGTATAGATCTGTAGCAATCAGGACCAAACAAGCCTCAGGGAAGAGATCCGGGGTGACTGTGTGATCAGTTATCTCTAAGCTACTCAGTAATAACGTCACATAGACATAGATTGCTTAAACTTAATTTTTAGAGGTACTGCACACTTAGAAATAATTGTTTAGCAGAGTGAATCTCAATGCTCTGTTTTTGGAAGAAAAGCTGCAAATCTCTGAAAATGCAACTTATTCTGCTCTTTTTTTTCTTTTTTAAATCAAATCTGTTACACCTAACAGGTCTTTCTACAGAAAAAAAAAATACAAAGTAGACACCAGAATCAATATTTTTCCACTGTTTCATATCAACTTTTACTCAGACAGGATATACATCACTTCTGCTCACATGCCCTTAGTGAAAATTAGTCAGAAGTCTCTAATGTAATAGCAGAGAAAACTAGAATATGAGGTTAGTCTGGCCATGTGTCAGGGAAGAGGGAACTGAATGATGTTAGACAAGTCAGATTCTGCAGAATGATCAGAAGACACACCAGGTTCCCATTACCTGAACAGTGCTGAGATAATATTTTTATTTTCTTCAACTCAAAAAGAACTCTTTTAAAGAAACTGTCTATTGAAGCTCATTGAATTAGCTAGTAATTGAATCAGGAAATTTTATTTATATTATTTTTATTAATCTTTATTTAATAGGATAAATTAAAAGAGTCTCAAATTACATACCAGTTTACACATGCTTCTACATAAAACACTGATCTCGGTTTGTATTTGTATCTCACTCAGTGGCCTGTGGCGTATATTATAAAGCATCACATGAATTCTATATCGAAGTTCAAACCCCCAAACTGTATTACTCAAAATACAAAGTAAATATTCCTAAGAAATCATGAGCCCTCCCTTTGCTTTTCAACATAATCAGCTAATCTCGAGGACTCTCAAAGAATATTATAACTTTACTAAGAGTTTTCCTTAAGGGGCTGTAAAAATTTATGCATTGTTTTAGATTTTGGGAAATCTCCCTAAAGCCGATTTTGAATCACCTCTTTTTCTCCAGTTCAGTGCACTGAGGTTTGCGTCTGTCTGGCTTCAGTCTCCTAAAAAGACTCCATTTTTTCCTCTCCTCTTTCTGTCCTTTCTCACCAAATACTGAAGTACTATTCTTCTGACAGGTGAACCACCCACACCTTTTCCCTTTATCATTGCACAACATTTAATTGACTAATTTTACAGCTATTTGACAAGCTATTACAGGAAAAATATGTTGTATCTTCACTGAAATAAATTGCTTTTGCAAGTAAAATTTCACTGAGCAAGGTGTTAAATGTATTACACACACCACACTCTAAGTGTAAAATTTGTTTCATCTCTTTTCTTAGAATATTATCTAGCAAAAGATGCTGGCATTATAAAAAAGGATTTCACCACTCCCCAAGGACATTCTTGTTTTAGCCAGTATCATTTCTTTTTACACTTGACCTTTCAATAACACCTATTATAGAAGAGATTTTCCTCAAAATGATCTTCATTAAAGTATATATATGTTTAAATATGTACATGTGTTATATGGTCTTATTCACTAATGATTTATACAGCTTAAAGAGCTTTGTTTTCTTTTTGCAATATTTTAGATATTGCTTTTGAGAAAAATAGTCTTGTTAATTTAAAATATTTTCATTGAGCAATGGTTTATAAATAGTTTGAAAAATATCTTCATTTTCCCTTCTATTTTAATACATGTTTATACAGTTTTTATCTGAACTAGCATATAATGGTATACTAGCTCTCTTTTAAGAACAATGATAACAATGTATGTTTATCACCTTCCTCCTGTACTTGTAAGATTTCTTTCATATAATTAATGACATGCCTATAATAAGAATGTTTTTGTTATCATCATTACTCTAAATAAATGGAATGTGATAATACAGGGTAAATGGAGGAAGAGAACATATACAGAGCTGAAATTTATCTTTCCTGTTTGTATCCCTGAACTGGAAAATTGAAGCACAGTTTGCTGAAAAATGTACTGAGTGGACCAAAGGCACAAGTATTTGATGTCACTATGACATAGGTTTACTTGGGACGGAAATAAAAGCAGCCTACATTAGTTATCTCCTCACCTATGATTGTATTCAGAAATTTGACAGAGAGCACAACAGAGGTACACCTGTTTAATCTGAGCAGGTATAGAACGAGAATGAGTAATCAGTAAAATATTTAATGATCTCCAGCATGAAATTAGGCTTTTAAATGTCTTTGAAATTATATGCCTGCATTACATTTAAAATAATATTAAAAACAAATATTATCAACATTAACACTGAAAATTGCAAATGTTTGGAACTATTATTTAACTTAGACTAGAAGTGGCCAGTTTTTTCTCTTTTTTTTCTTATTTTTTTTAAGTACTCCACTACCACTTTCCTTTCTTGGCTTTCTGTGACTATGAAATGTTTACAGCAACCAAGGGAGAATGAGATAAAAAATCCTTTATGTCCTTCTAATTTACCAGCCTTAAACTAAATATCTTGAAAACGTCTTTTTCACAGTGAGGGATTAATTCTAGCAATCAAAACCTGCCAGTGAATGTGTCAAACACAATCTAGCCTGGTATTTGAGTTATTACAACATCAATATGATACCTCTGTTGTCCTCGAAAGCTTAAACCATCATTGGGATTATCAATGCCGGTATTTTTGCTTTATTTAAGAAATTGATTGCTTTAGCATTGCAGAATGGAAAAATAAACTTCCTGTGGATCAATAGAACACCACTGGCTCCTGTGTGCTCCCTTTTTTCCCCTGATTAATGCTCTTGATAAATGCTATTTTTGACTGCTTGCCTAGCTAACAGATTCTACATGTCAGATTTGGAAAGCTGTTGCAAACACACTGTTCCTTCCTAAATGTCCTGTTTCCTGTTTAGCAGTTCAGCAGCAGTCTGGGTTCCCCATTCTGTGCCGAAGATATAAAATTACTTTGAGAAGAATTAGTAGAGAACACCAGCCAGTGAATGATACACAACTCTCAGAATCATGGCTACACTTTGGAAAAGACTCAGAATTCTTAACGGATATAGTTATCAGAGCTACAGAAACTGAAAATTGAGTATTGCCCTCAGTAATTTATATCAACTGAAGATGACATGGGTAAGAAGTAAAAATTCTAAATTTCAAAAACTTTGAGCAAGTGATTCTTAACAATGGCATGATGTGAATTCCTTTCCCTAGTTCCAGCCTCTGTACGAAATGTGTGTACAAAGTGTACATCTGGGGTATGAGTACATATTCTAAAATTGAAGTAAAATCAACATGCATTTGCTCTAATTGTAATTAACTTTTGCTCTTTCTGTTATTTCCCCAGGAAACTCAATCTCATGACAGCAAAGATTTTTGTACCACAACTGGTTTAAAGTTAGCCAAACAATGTGCATTCATGGAATGAATGAATGAA
Source organism: Dolichotis patagonum (assembly GCA_004027295.1). Lineage (NCBI taxonomy): Eukaryota > Metazoa > Chordata > Mammalia > Rodentia > Caviidae > Dolichotis > Dolichotis patagonum. The sequence goes on along the minus strand of PVJX010003452.1, from coordinate 77,982 downwards.
TGAATGAATGAATGAATGAAAAGGTAAAGGATTAAAGAAAATCACCAGAGTAGGTTTTATAAGAAGTGGGGTCAGTATAGAGTAATTCTCCATCCCCTTTAAAAGTTGAGAGTCATTGTGGAGTGCAAGAGTTACAATAAAATGACGTATTTCAGTACAGTGGCAATGCGGTAGTAGGACAGAGATTCTGTGTCAAGTGAGTGTCAGATCATTTTAAAATAAGGGTCATCCTTGGATGGCAGGACTGCGTGAGAAAAGACTTAGAATAGGGAACTAGAACTCAATCATTCAGAAAATATTATTTGAATGTCTACCGTGTGTCATGCACTGTCCTATGAAATGGATATGCATCAGTTCATTTAATCCTCACATATCCAAGAAACGAGTATTGTGATTATCCTATTTGACCTATAGAGAGACTAAGCCTTAGAGATATTAACATTTTGCCCAGAACCAAGAAATAGTGAATAAAAGAGAATTCAATTGTATCAGTGGGAAATTGACTTCCCTACTATTAAGGGTCTTTTTACCTATTAGGTATTTATGCAGCAGACCGCCCTGTTCTTCTTTACTATCCTACTTGTATTTCTTGAGTTTCACAAAAAAGTATAATATATAGATGAAAAGGAGGGCAACATAATTAAGAGTGTAGAAATGGCATGTCACATGAGAACTGCAAATCTAGGAAGCAACTGATAAACCTAACTATCCTAATGACACCTGATAGGATTGAAGTAATATATTGGTGATAACGAATATCATATCTTCTTTGAGTTCTTCAAGGGGTTACATAGCACCCTAAGCATTTTATGTGTGATTACCAGCTGGTGCCTGCTCCAGCAATCTGGCTAACAGCAGGTGAAGAGGGTATTTTTGGGTCAAGTGAATTTGTGTCTTTCGTCCTCAATGGAGAGACATGGTTTTTAAGCAGTAGAATAATACAAAACAACAGCAACGATAATGGAAAAAACTAATCAATTTTTTATGTCAATTTTATTTCATTTTATATGTTTTTGTGAGATTTTATAAAAATGATACCTCAGCAACATTAAAGCACACTAAAATTTGGAGTGAAGCATTATTCACGTATGTGAATGAGTGTAGTGTAAGTGTATGTGCGTGATTGTGCATGTGCTATTGGACAGTGAAGCCACCATATCTGCACATTTCAAGGCAGAGATTATTTTGGAGAACAGAACAATAGTTCAAGTATCAAGCTGATGATGGTCTGAAAAATACTGACCACACAGAGAATGAAGACCATGTGGTTTGCATATGTGAAAGGAAAGATTTGGAGAAAGTAAGAAATTCAATGGATCTTGAGTACAAGCGCATAAATAAAACCTTTTTATAATTTCAAGTTGGCAAAATAAAAGAGAATTCAATTGTGTCAGTGGGAAATTGACTTCCCTACTATTAAGGGTCTTTTTACCTATTAGCTTCCCATGTGCTTTGTGTGAATTGAACATGGGAACTCTAGATTAGTCCACCAGTTTCTTGAGGAATTTCTCTTGCCCCATACCTGATGCAGGACATGTCTATACCTTGGCTCTCAGAAGGGCCTCTAATTTGTTATTCTTAAAAATTATCTCATCTCACCAAAATCAGCAAGTGAGGGTGATCCTAGGTGAGTTTTTCTTTGTGACTTTCAGGATATGTTGTAACGCCAGAGCAGCTGGCGGGAGGGAGTGAAGCTGCATTATTCTAATATGGTTAACTTATTCTAATGAGCTGCATTCTCTAAAATCAGACTTGCTGATGTTGGCAGGAAATAAATTTAACTCCCTCGCACAAATAGATGCAAAACTAAATTCTCTGATCCATTTCATTTTCCACAAGGTTATCAAGATTCATAAGACTTCATTTTTAGGGTCAGGGCCCCAGGTAGTCAATATCCTTAAGGGAAACAAAATTTTCTAATGGGAATTGTACTTCAGAGGAATTAATCTCAGGGGATCTGATAAATAAACAGAGGAACTTGAATCTTCTTTTGTTTGGCCTCATTGTCCTTTCTGCCATATATTTCATTCAATACCAATGAATTATGGAAAATGTGCATTATTTGTTTTTAAACCAGAAAAATAATATGAGTGCTTTTAATCAAAATAACAGGAGATAAAGTAGCATATTTTTCAGGTTATCAATATCATTAAAATTATGATAATTTTGTAAATTGCTTCTTAATGGTCCCAAATCAAATGTCTTCTCTTCAGCTTCCCTAAGATTTATAAACTGCATGACAGAAGGTGATGATACTATCCCTAAATCCAGCCTTTTCATGTTTCCCACCCTATCTCCAATTCCTGATGCATTATCATCAATAATGTCATACGGAACAATCCATTAAGAACCATTTGGCAGCAACACAAGAGCTACTAGACAGAGGGCTAGGAAGTATGATCACATGGAACTTTTAAAAGACACTTATTTTGAAAACATGTCATACTTACCACTGTCCCAACACAATGCATTAAAAAGCACCCAGGGCATGTCTGAGGTGAAGAACACGCAGAATTCCCATGGCTAAAGCCAATCTGAACTGCAAGTCGATTGATAATTTGATTTTATACATATACATGTATATATATATATATATATATATATATATATATATTCAACTGAACACAGGAACACAAGTTTGAATCACTAAAATAATTAATAGCATACTTAGATTTTTTTTCATTTCTTGTGGGAAAGAAAATCTGCTAGAAAAATTGGTTTATTTATTGATTTGTTTTACCTGGGTGTCTATTCTGTTTACTTCAAGAAATCTAACCTTGCTTCTTGTAACTTTAACTCACTAGCACTTATGTCTGTGATCAAAGCAGACACAAAAAAGATAGGAGAAGTTCTTCTCGGAAGGCAGGAAGATTAGGGGTAGTTTCACAGGCCAGTATGCAAGTGTGAAAGTGTCTAGTGAAGAACAAGGTGCATTGCATATATAATTGATGGTGGAAAATGTGATTTCTTACAATTTTGTATTTACGGAGTTGCTCTAATGAGATGTGAGTTTTTGCTAACATGTTTGATAAGAGCTTCATCATCTACTCTTAGATATAATACAGAAAGAATCATACAAGGTGGAATGGCCTGACATTAGATCTAGAATAAAACGCAGACTCACACTGTGGTCCGTGAACCCCTGTATGAGTGCTTCTCAGCTGATGACTAGCGCCACCAGCAGAAATATTAACTGAATTGGTTTCAGGTGTATATTAGGCATTGGCAGTTTTAATGATTTCCTGGGTGATCCAAATGTGCAAGTATTGAGAAACACTGACCCTTATTGTGACACTCTTGATTTTCTTTCTATACTTTAGCAAATCTACCACTGTCACATTCACTCCATGCCCACAATATCCCATTCATCACTAGATTATCCTCTATTAGATTAGGTTAAATTTACTTCCACCTGAGGATGTCGTATTTGTTTTCCTTAGAGAATTCTGACATTGACCATCCCTTTCATCTTTTCTCTTCCCTTATGGATAGCTGTTTGGATGACTTATTTAAATGCCACCTCCTCCAAGAGAGCATTTTACCCTATATCTAACCAAAGAATGCTCCTCACCTGCATTTCTTTCCACATCCCTTCAAATACCTTTATGACATTAATACCTACTAGAAATCCTGGCTCAGTCATGTCTGTCTTTTTACTGACAACTCTCACTCTGAACTGAACAGCAGGGTCAGTTTCATAGTTTAGACTGATGTGTCCTGTGTGCCTGAATCCAAATTAAGCACATAGGAGTATTTCCTAAATATTTACTGAATAAATGAAGGAGTGAACAAAAGATCACATTAAATGCAGAAAAAATATTTTCTTGATTATAAATTATTGGTCATTAAATCTCAATATTTGCTTTATATTATAGAATACATATAATTCCATTTCTATCTAACAGTATTTTTCTTCCCTAAGCCTTAATCTTAGGTTTCTTAAAGCAATAAGTGAAAAACTTTGCATCCCAGAATATGCAGCACATGTGCCTATGACCCAAACAATTTTCTATCGGAAAATTCAATCAAGACTGCCTTAATCAAGACATCAATCTTTCAGACACACATCACAGACTGTACTACATCACTCCACAAATGCCTTTTCTTTTCTTTCTTTTTTTTTCCTTTTGCTTCCCCCATCCATTTTGTGATTACAACCTATCAGTGGAAGAGGAACGGCTCTAAACTAGCAAAGAGAAAGCAATGCTCTGAAAAAGCAGTTTTAAACATGATGAACTTGGTACTTTTTGTTTATCTCAGTCTGCATTTTCAACTCTCCTGGGACTCCATGAAATGGAATGAAGCAACGCTGATCAATAATCTGAAATTCTGTTGTAAACAGTACAGTATAAAAGAAATATTAAGAGCTACAGTTCGTCTTTATTCATCTTTCACACAGCCACACCCTTATTTCTCCCGAGCCCATGGACTTTTAATAATGATAATGAAAACTCATGTGCCTTTTCTCTTGTTCAAGTAAGAGCTAATACTTCTTTATAAGATGAAACTTTCTATCAAACATAGTGGGATCCCATAAAATATGCAATACTTTCATGAATTAATTTATATCTTATGAAACATAATTGTATTTTCAGTCACCTAGCCTCAAATGGCAGGAAAACTGGAATGGTGAAGTTGTAGATATTTTGTTACATGAAGCCATAACTGTTAGGAATTTTATACATCAATCAATTCCCTTTACCTTACATAAGTTTTCTACTTGATAGTCACAAAAGTCCTGTGGGCTATTCTTGGCTGTGTACCTAGTACATAAATGTTACTGGGTTCAAACCTTGGTAGTTACTGTAGGAGTCCTTTTTCTACTTGTGCTACAGTTCCTCCAGATCCTCTCTTACTTACCATAGCATAGGTATATATACTATGGTAATATAGCATATTGTATATGCTATATATATAATATATATATAGCAAAACATATATATATATAGCATATATATATATACATATATTTAATTTAAGTGAATAGGTTTGTTGTAGTTAATACATGGAGAAAAAATTAAGAAGAAAGTTATATCGTATTCCAGTCCAGTAGACTGTCTCTTGTCACCTCGTTGTATCTGACCTCTATCAGAGGGACAGTGTCAGACATCTAGACAGAGCTGCCAGTACTGCTTCTGCAAAACCTCTACTGATCATATTGTAAATTTGACTTTTTATATTACCAGCAATTTTTGAATATTTTTTTTTCTGAATGAAAGAGATAGGTAGCGCAGAAGTCAATAAATTCTCAAGAGAATGGTTGCCCCCGAACAGGAAGTAGAATGACAAGTGCCATCAATCGCAAGAAGGAAAGGTTGCTACCTCCGTGGAGTTACAGGCACGGAAGCCTAGTTCAGTTGCCTCCAAGAGGATCAATAAATCTGACAGAGATGCATTTGCCAATTATCCCCAATCGATGTAGGAAGAATATGAGTAAGAGTAGACTAAGTAAGCAATCAAAATTTCCTGTTATTTAGACACCAAAATCATCTTATTTTCAAAAGTAATTCTTAATCCTTTGTCAGCCTCCCATGTCTTTCATTTGGTTATAAATTAGTAAACCTGTACTAACATTATGACTTAAGAATTATGAGTTTTAAAAATTAACACTTACCTTAGATCACAGTCAGTACTCAGTCAGCTTCTTATTGTAGAAGTTAATGCATCATTCAGTTGACTGGGACTAGTATTTTGTCTTTCTCTCAGAAATTATGGGAGATAGCTACATAATGAAATGAATGTTTTCTCAGGTTCTTTTTAAAAACCTGTACAAATCCAAAGCAGTCCCAGTATATTAGCTGTCTTGAGAGCTATCCTCACCTCAAATTAATATAGACACAAAATCTAATTTAACATCTAATGGTCATTTATAATTACTGAAACACCAGTTGACATCTACAACTGTGTATGATTTATTTTTCTTTAAAGTTGCCCATGTTCTACATTATGTAAACTTAGTTAAAAATGAAAGAGAAGGAATATTACAATGTTATAAGAAGTAAACTAAGTCAAAATAAGGAGGGAGAGTTGAATAGAGGTTGATCTTAGCCAAAAAGGTTGAATAGATCTTAAAGCAATGATTAAAAACAGTATGGGCTTGAATATAAGGAAATAAATGTAGAATCTAGATATAGTCTTACGAAATGGATGTCACATTCATGATCACTTAAGGTACTTTGTTTTTGTTGTTTTCTGTTCATTGAATCTGGAGTAGTTTTGTGGCTTATGCTTACCGAGTTGAAAATCTGTTAAACTCCAATACCTGTGTATTTCTCTCTTTATAGTCTAGACAACAATAGTGGTCATCCCTTGGTGGTATTTCACTGGAACCTTTGACTTGTCTTAAATTTTATGTCAATATTTATTGTGAACATCACTTGGTCACCTTTTCTCTTTTGCTTCAGTTTAGCAGTTTATACATTTTGAAATAACTTTGTGTGAAAACCATATTTATACACAAATTTTTTTGATTTCAGTTTTAAAATGTTTCCAAAAATTTTCACATTCCTTTTCTGTGTTTGCTTTCAGAATATCTGTTCTGTCATTCTGTCAGCCAGACATTTAGAAAGGATTCATTCTATCTGCATGTTCTGCTTATGTTTTAGAAAGCCTTAAACACTTATGTATTACATTGCATTTGTTATACATCAAGATATTGAAAATGAGGAAGATTTTGCTCTTTGGGATTTGACATTGTTATATAAAGTATAAAGCAACTCCAATTGCTTAATTCTTTCTCTTCTTTTCCAATTCTCAATGTGTAAAACAAAATGAAACAAACTGCCCCCACCATCCCAGAAAACAGAGTGCTTCATTGAAATAATACAGGGTGACCTCATTTCTGTTGTTACCTTCAAATTCAGAGGTGTCCTTGTTTCCTGTAAGAGAGGAAACTTGATTTCCTGGCTGTTTATTTGGGTAGTTTTGGAAGATTTTTATAAACCTCATTTTAAATTCAGCTAAGGAAGACACAAATTTTCTAAGACTTTATTTTTTCTCTTTCTTTGACCCTTTATAAAAATGTGTCAAACATACGTGACTGGCAAAAATTAAGTTAATCAACAGTTTAAGGTTTATTTTTGCATAGTAAATGTTAAAAACAAACACATGTATGTATTTTTATAATGTAATGTTAGAAATGTCTTGAAGATAATCACAAACCTAAGTAGGAAGGCACTTGGTATCAGTAAACATCACAGAAAAATATAACTACTCTGTGACCAGCAATCCCTCTTTTACTGAAAGGAAACGAAATCACCATTTCCTAAAGGTATCTGCAATCTTTTTAATGAAATATTATTATTCACAATAGCCAAGATAGGGCATAATTTAAGAGTTAACTGACAAAAAATGGATAAGGAATGGAATACTGTGCCTTAGCATAAATGTTTGCTATTTGCTTAGATATGAATGGGGCTACAGTTTATTGTGCTAAGTCAATAGACATAGATAACGACAGGCAAATATTGTATAACCAGACCTATATGTGGAATCTTAAAACTGAACTATATAGAGATAAAGAAAAGAGTAGTTAATGGGGTATTGTGTGGGAAAAAATGGAGATGGAAGGTGAGAGTTTACAAAGTAGTAGACATGCAGGATGAATAAATGTGCAGACCTAACATGCAAAATGATCACTACAGGTAATAAAAATGTAGTAAATTTGTCCTCTTATGAGTTATGAATCTTCATTAGATTGCTTTTGCCATATAAATAAAACAGAAGTGAGTAAGTGAGATGGTGAGCATGTCTCCTTTCTTTACTATACTGACCCTTTTACTTTCAATATGCATTCTTGAATATCATGTCATATACCATAAATATGTCCAATAAATATAATTTAAAATAAAAACAATCAGAACTAACAGGAGTTTGGTTACATTATCATGACACCAAAACATAAGTTTGTGTTTTCTGTGTAAAACCATTGTGCTTATTCTATCCTGGAAAGTGTGAACAACCAACTACAACTGTTCCTGTCATTGCTAGGCCATCCTTATATTTTTTGCTTGCTGACTCAAGGAGTCCTCTAGCTAAATTGCTACAGAGCTTTTCCTGTCTCTGGGGTTGCTCTAGCTCCTCCCCCTCCTCAACAGGAGAGCTCACTGCACATGTAATGGGAAGGCTGAATTCAAGAATGGGGCTTCATCTTTGTCTCAACTCAACACGATGTTCTGTTTGTATCTACCTTTTCATATTTCTTTTGTGATACAAGTGGAAACCTCATTTATGCTGTTTATGCCTGAAGTGATCCGTTCCTCTGTGACCTCAGATTCCACCTCCAGAGACACATCGCTCAAGGTCTTCTGTTAGTTTTCCAAACACTGATGTATTCCACGATGTCATTTGCATGGCCATTGTCTTATCCCTGTGATATGCAAATACTCTGAATCATATCTTTCACCTGAAAATAAGTGACAACTCCATTATTTACTAAGGGCTTGTATGCTTTGCTTTCCCACATAAACTACATCTACATTTTTAAAAATTCTTCATTAAGTGTTCCCTGATAGCTGATTTATTTTCTGATCCCAGAACCAGGTTCTTCTGAAGCTACATGTCTTATCATTAATCACTGCAGCCCCTGTTCATATACCCACAATTATTCAGACATGACAGGTTTTCATGCTTTTCAAAGCAACATATATATGATGTTTCTATCAAAAGAAGCACTTTTGAATAAATATGGTACTGAATAGCAATTTGTTTCATATTTGACATTCATGCTATGACTTTAAAAAAATTAGATTTTCATTATTTCATGTTTACAGTGCATGATGCTTGCACTCCTAGTGTGGAGTTGGTGCAAGCACAGACAACACTTTCATTCTTTTTTCGTCCTTTTCCCCTTCTCTTCCTCTCCCCTTCCTCCATCTCTTGATCCCCTTCCCTCGGAGGAAGATCTCTCTCTACTTCCTACTATCTTTCCTTTGTTTTGCTCTTTATAATTTGCGTTTCTCATAAAAGAGAAGCCGTGTGCTATTCAAGCTTGTGTATCTAATTATCTCTCTTAATGTTATGATCTCAAGGTGCAACCATTTTTCTACAATTGTTCTTACAAGTTACAGATGCATGAACCTTGGTTTCTTCCAGGTATTAAACATTTAGGTTTTCTGCAAGTAAAGATATATTGAAAAGGTAATAGACTTCTGTATTTGATGTTTTTGTATTATAAAAATAATAAAATGAGCTGGGCATGATGGTGCATGCTTGTAGTCCAGGCTACTTGAAAGGCTGAGGTGCAAAACAAGAAAATATTGTTGGAAAAATAAGGTGACTTATACTTTAAGCTGTAAGTTGAATAATGAATTTTTCTCAGAACTATGTACTGAGGTTGACATTTATACAATGATGATATTTATGGAGTAAATAAAAGGGAAGTAGTAAAAAGGGAAGATTATGATATATTTTGTAATTTAATTTTTTATAATACCTATAAGAAAATGTAGGAGATACACTTCTAATTAATCAAGTTTATTGGTATATTCTAGATATATAATGATCACTTTCATTTAAGGGAATTTGTACCTGTACATGATATATCTTGATTCTTCTTTTTTTGCCCATTCCCCTACCCTCCCTTCAACCCTTCTTCCCCTATTTATAGAAGCTTTGTTTCTACTTTTCCTTCTTTTCTCTTTTATTTTTCCCTTACTTCCTTTCCTCCTTTCCTAATCTCTACTTTCCCTCCCATTTGAACAATTTCTTACTATTTAAAAATATCTGTCATGAATTGTGGTCCTTATTTACACTTTTGGTTCCACATACCAGAGAAACAATGAGATAGTTACACAGGTGCTATCACTTTATTTCACTTACTAGTATAGTTCTAGGTAGATGTATGCATCAGTAACTGTGCTAAGTTAATATCCCTGTCTGTCCTATTACTTTTTGAGAAGCTATAATAATCTGAAAAATGAGTTCAGAATGAAAACTTAGACACTAAATTTATTCTTCAAACAAGAAAATTTCATTAATGATGGGCCCTATTTTTCTGTAAATTCATTGTATTTCTTTTTCTCTTATACAATCTACATCTTCTCAGTAGGGTGATATTTTGAGGTATAATGTGCTCCCAGTTATTGACTTTCAGTTGTTCTTTACACCTAGGCTCCTCCCTCAGGTGCAATTTTATACCTAGTTTCATTTAAATGTTATCTAAAGTAATACATTTGCTTCAGGGTTTATGAAGCTCTGTCTCAAAGGATCAAAGCAAGTAAATATTCGTCATGCAGGGAAGAAGGTCCTATAACTGCCACTTATTGTCCAATATTTTTGTGCTACACTGTGAGTGATGGATTCCAAAGATCAGAAGTCATTCAGAACACGGTATTCCAAAATTCCAGAACATGAACAAAATGACTATTTATATTTTAATATTCCAAATTGCATAATTTAATTACATTAGCATAAAAATGCTGAATTCTTTTATACACAGACTCTTTGATGAAGAAAGGCAAGTATTAAACTATAACTTTTAAATATTTTATCAATTTATATCAATTACTGCTTTATCTAATCCATGGCTTCCAAGCAGGTTTAAATGTAGAATAGTTTTTAAACTTTAATCTCCACTTCAGATCAGTATTTAAATGGAATTTAGGGTTTAAACAGATGACTCGAGTGTTTTCATCTCAGTGGGCAAACTGTCCTCATCATCTACTTTTATCATTTCATCTCTTTTTTATCTCCTAGAACTAAGACTGAGTCTCCATTATTTGCCATTTTATTGTGCTTTATATCTGTATTTTAAGTCAGGACTAAAAAAATTATCTTATATTGATAATAGCAATTTCATACTTTCTTCATATTTCTCAATAGACCTCAAATTTAATTCGGTTGGAATTTGTCATATATGTGAATGTCCTATGAATACATTATTGACTTCTCATGTTGTGCTTATATGTAAAGCAACAATAATAGTTATATAAATGTTTAGCAAATACACACTTGTACTCTACGGCAGTCAGATTCTATGGAATTTTCAGTGGTACGAGCCACGATATATTGGCCAAAACTGACAAAAATTTCAACCTTACAAAATAAGGCCTTCATTTGACAATAAATGATTTTTATTTTCATATTGCCTTTCAGAAGCCAAAAGAGAAGTAATAAATATTTTAGGTATACAGAGAAATGCAAACATAAGCCTCCTTTTTACTTTGGACACATAGAAAACTCATTGTCTACATGGGTTCTAGAGCTTGGCATTGACCCACTGTATGTCCCCAACCCTGTCCAGCATCATGGGTCTCCTGAACTACCAGAGATCCATTCAGGTCAGTGTGGGAGGTGAGGGGGAACACACCTGCTGAATGGAAGCAAAACAGAAACGGACCAGATGGCAGGAGTAATGAGGGTAAAGAGCAGGAAGGAAAATTCCCCGAAGATCTACCGATGGCATTACGGCATCTGCTGGAAGAGAGGACTACAAAGAGAGCCAGCATGATTTCCGGACATCTGAGGCATCTGACTCAGTCAGGGGCTTCTCTGCAGAGTTACATTTAGTGTTGTAAAAGAAAAGGGGAGTGCGTGGAAAGGGAAGAGAAATTTAGAGATTGTCTGTGATTTCTTTATGAGAGCATTTCTCCATATTTAGAAATAGCAATTTACCTACAATTAATATGCTTCTGATTATAATCATGTTGCATTCAGCAAAAGAGTCGTTTTATTTAAAACACCTGAAAAATCCATCATCACCGCCACCAAAAATGTACTCCGCCATCAAAAACATATGTTTCACTTTTTTAAAGAGAAAGAAAATGACTTAATTTGGCATTGCATCAATGAAATGAAAACATTCACGTATTCTAGTGATATCAAAAGATTCTTGATTTTTGTGTAATACTTCCTATACAATTTACAGGCAATAAGCACTTTTCTGGATAGTTTACACATAAAAATTAGATCATTGAGTTAAAAGATATCAGGTAATCCTTTATATTTAACTCTTTATAGCATGTATGAAAGGGGGTTCAATTCTTGGAAAAGTAAGACATTATAATTTTTATTTATATCCCAAGGATATTGTTGATGTTGATAACTAATGTCATTTTTTTTCTCAGAATAATAATTTATTTGAAGGTACATTTTACTATGTGTATTTATGTAAAAAGAAAAAAAATTCTCAAGCACAAGAGAAGGCAAGAAACAGATAAAAGCAAAACAAGATTCTTACTGCTGTTTCATCCCTTAACTATTGGGTTGTAAATATTTAGAATTATGCAGAAGATTTTCTATTTTTTTCTATTTGGTGAAAATAAAAATTAAACAATTTTTCACCTTTGGAAATTACACTTAAAAAGGGTTTCACATCAACTTATATTATTCAAGTATATAGCAGAATTTAAAAAGGAGCCAAATGAATGACAAGTGGCATAAAAATGACATGTCACCACCTGTTTCTTACTCTATATAGGGACATGGAGTTGTAGCAGGAATAGTGATTATTCAACACACACACCCCAGTTAGCTCAGAGTCTACTGAAATCTTTTCAAATTAGATTTAATGAAATATATTTAAAGAGATATTTACGTCAAAAACTTAGGAAGGGTGAAATTGACGGTGGAATTCTATTCTCAGGTAATGACGTGTAATGTTCTCCCCTATAACAGAAAATGAATTATGTGATAATCAATATACTTTTTCTTAGAATTTCCTTATATGTTAAAATTTAGCTTAACTCTAGCTTGAAGGAAATTTCAGCTTCAAAATACTTTCTTTTTAATTCTCAAAATTTCCTCATTCTATGTTGAGTAAGAAATCAATCAATAGAATGTGAGGGAGCCTTCCAATATTTGTCATGCCTGAACTAAATAATAGTATATTTTCATATTCTTTGAGAATTTTCTCTGACTGGAAGACCTTCTTCATCTATTTTTTTTTTTTTTGTACCAGAGATTGAACTCATGACCTTGTGCTTGCCAGGCAGGCTCTTGTGCCATTGAACTAAGTCCAAAACCGCTGGAAAACTTTCTTTTGTGTGAAAACTAAGAGTTTTTCTGCACAGAATACAACTGAATGGTCCAGTCAGAATCATACACCGTATTAACTGTTAGGGATACGTGTTTCTCAAACTAAGATAAATGGATATTTAATGAGTAATTCATGGCCTTTCAGCCACTGGCTTAAGGGTTTTCTATGTGCGTTACTTATCACACAATGATCCTGTGATTAATGAACATTCATATTCAATAGGAGAACAAACAGATCCAGAGTGATTGCATGACTTTCTTTAGTTCACACAGTGAAAACAGCAGAGTGGGATTTAAAACACCGCAGTCCAGAACAAAATTGCCCAGCAATTTCATGTAGGTATAGTTATAGATCCTGAAATAGCACATCGTAAACTTACTATCTCAGATGATAGGAAGAGTGTACGATACGGAAATATGCAAATATTACCCCATAGCCCTAAAAACTTTTATATCTGGCCAGCTGTGCTGGGTGCCAGGAGTTACAGCTGGGGCAGACAGTACTGGGAAGTGGAGGGGAAAGACAAACCCGAGTGGATCCTGGGCGTCTGCCCTGCAGTTCTGCTCCGGAGGAGCAAGAATCAGAATCAACACTAAACTAAAATCTAAATGGATCAAAGATCTAAATATTAAAACAGAAACACTAAAACTGCTGGAAGACAAAGTAGGTAAAAATCTCAAAGATATAGGGGTAGGAAGAGAATTTATGAACAAGAACCAAAGTACATGGGAAGTACTTTCCAGAATCAATAACTGGGACCACATCTTATTAAAGAGTTTCTGCATGTCAAAAGAGGTTTCCAGCAGAGTGAAAAGAAAACCCACAAATTGGGAAAAAATCTTCATGGACAGCTCCTCAGACAAAGGACTTCTGTCTAGAACTTATAAAGAATTAAAAAAAATCAGACCCTGGAAATTCAAAGACCCAATCCAAAAATGGGCATCTGAAATGAATACACAGTTCTCAGATGAAGAAATACGAATGGTAAATAAATACATGAAAAAATGTTCATCATCATTAGTCATGAAAGAAATGCAAATTAAAACCACACTGAGATTCCATCTCACTCCAGAAAGAATGGCCAAGATAGAAAACACTACTAACAACAAGTGTTGGAGAGGCTGTGGGGAAAAAGGAACTCTTCTACACTGTTGATGAGAATGTAGACTGGTGCAACCACTGTGGAGGTCAGTCTGGAGATTCTTCAAAAAGCTGGGTTTGGAAGTCCCATTTGACCCAGCTATTCTGCTTCTAGGCATATTCCCAGAAGAACTGAAAACATCATACCACAATGATATATATGTACTCATGTTTATAGCAGCACAATTTGTAATAGCCAGATCTTGGAAACAACCTAAGTGCCCATCAACTGAGGAATGGATAAAAAGGTTGTGGCATTTTTATACAATGGAGTACTACTCAGCTATAAAGAATGATCACATTGAGATATTTATAAATAAATGGACATGACTTGAGACCATTCTCTTAAGTGAAATAAACCAAACTCACAAGGGTAAAAACCATATAGTCTCCCTAGTATGAGAGTTGATAAGAGTATATAAGACTTTATGGTAAGCATGAGTCCCCATCTCATAGCTTTGAAGTCTTTCAATGTTTTCAATCATCAGTTGGAATGGTTTTATTCTGTTTTGTTTGACTATATCATGCGTGATGATATGAACAGCTGTTTTGAAGAAAACAAAATATTATGACAGCTATTGCTGATTTAATATCATCCTTCTTAGAAGTCCTACCATGCTTCTTTTGTTCTACAACCATTGGTTCTATCTATCACATTGTGTCTTATTGGAATTTGAATATGTGTGATAGTTTAAACAAAAATTTTTTTTATCGAAAATGAGATATTATAGTACCCATTGATCATTTTCTGTTATTCAGTTCAGAAAGCCCTGTAAGTCTTTCACTCTATGCATGGCTTTAGACTATTGTGTTATGTTTTATATTATTGTATTTGAAACTATGCTCAACTATAGCAGAGTAAGAGATATGGTGTTAGCTACTGTTGATGTCCAGTTGTCTTAATGTAAAGTACTATGTTGCCTGTGTTGTCCTGTTCTGATCTGCTCTGTACTGCCCCCTTTTGTTTTATTCTCTTCAAATAAAAATTAGAAAAAAACTAAAAAAAAAAGAATCAGAATCAGCCCTTCTTACTAAAGAACGGAGTGTGGGGCATTGGGCAGTGTAGTCACACCAGTTACGTTGCCTTTGGTCCCAAGGTCAATCTTTTGCCCAAAGTGATACCTACTAAGATTGGCATTTTTTAAGATTCCGAAATGGATGAGGTTTCCTTTTATAATTTGAGCAATAGATCTCTGCGGCATACTTTGAATGATTATTTTGGAGGACCTCTCTGGCCTTATTTCTATACTAGAACTGAGTCACGACCTCTTAGATCTGTATAGTGACAGACTCTGAGTGATGAACTGTTGGAAATCTGATTTTCCCAGTTAGCAGACATAACCAGTTAGCAAAGCAGTTTCAAGTAGATGTAGTCAATGTTTTGTTTGTTTGTTTGTTTTAACTGTAAATGCCTTTTCAGGAGGTTCTAAAAAAATGTGATGATGGTGCCTACTTTTAGATAAGTCAAAGAGGCCCTACTAGAGGTTCTCTGATAAAATACTTGGAAAATGTGTTTCTTAACTGTGTTACTCTAGCAGTTGCCAATAAAACTACATTCATGTTTCTGTAAAAAAAAAAAAACAAAAGGCAATCCAGCTCAGGACCCCTGACTGAACTTCTCTGAGACAATTCTTTCCAGGTTGGTTGGCTTTGAACCTTAGGAATCATTGTTTCTGTGTTCTATAACTTTCAGTGTGAACATAGGTTATATTCACCAATGTTAATCTAATAAATAACATTAAAAGTGTATATATATGCATAATATACATAATTACAGTCACATAATAAATGATGTATGCAGTGAAGACTCTCAGCTTTAGATTCAGATCCACATAATAATTTAGATTCATGAAACAGCAAACAAAATATATTAAACAGAATAAAACTTCCATTTTCAGAGGCAGTAACAGACCCATGTAAGTAAGACAGAACTATTTTCAGGTAGCATGGAACTTTAGAAAAATCAATTGCCCGTGGGTTTGTCCATGATAGATGAGATCCAAAAGAAAGAGAATAACTTGTATTCCCTATATTAAATGAAGACACACAAGTTTGAATATTGAATGGTTTCTTTGTGTGAGAAACCTAAAAGGTAAATCAGGAGCAAGCTGAAAGACAGATACTGAGAAGTAGCAAGAATGTGATCAGATGGGAAGGTGAGCAAGGGAGCTCGGGAGAAGGAAAAATAGATTAATAAAAGAGAATGGAAGGAAAAAGTGGTGACAAAGTTTTGTAAATAGAGTCGGGAAGAAGGGTTGCAGGGAGGAAGGGGAATGGGAACAAAAGAACTAAGCCACACTGTGTACCTGTACAAGCTCCCTGTCATGAATGTGATAACTATGGTTGGCAAGTATGCACTAATAAAAAATAATTTAAAAAAATTCACTAAGAGTTTTGGGCTTCTGGATTCAGTCTTATAGAGCAAAAGACAAGAGAGGCAAAGAAGGAAAAGAGGGAAAAAGACTTAGACTCTACCTGTCTCTGACTACTGAGAAATTTCTCATGCAAATGGCTGAAGGACTTTTTAAAATACGTGATTTACAAGGTAGTGCAACCTCCCAATCATTTCCCTTTATTACTTTAAATAAGCGGTTCTGAAAGTGCAGTCCTGTGACCCACAGCCTCAGCGTCGTGAAGCTCTTGTTATACATAAAAACTCTCAAACCTTCCCTAGGGCTGCTGAATCAGGAACTCTGCAGACTGAATAATCTGGGATTAACAAGCCCTCCAGAGGATTGCACTATGTGCCGAAGTTTAAGAATCTCTGAATTTAGCAGGAGCCTGCCATGGTCTCAGCCTTATGTAAGTGATACCTTAGGAAAGAAAGAAATTGAGTCAATGTCAAAGAGCTGTAAAGAACACCAAGTGAGATGCAAAGTGAGGACAAAAACACTCAGCTAGAATCAGAAAGTGTAATGAGGTACAATTTAATGAATATTTGCCAGGAAACTTGGAGTTCTTCCATTTGGGTATCCTTTGGAGAGTAGAAGTAACTCCCTCACATATGAGTCCATAATGTCTTAGGGTGCAATTTGATAGAACTCAATAGAATTCTCATTCTCTTTTTTAAAATGTGACCACAATGATGTGTTTTGAAACAGCACCCAAGGGATCCTTCTTGTGGAGAGTGTATGGGTTCCGACCACAGGACAGGGCATGGAGTAGAAGGTCTGACTGTGTGGACAGTTTCTGGATTAGTGGCGGCGTGCCGCTGTGGAGCGTGACTTGTTCTTCAGAGGGCTGCTGCGATGGAAAGCACCGTAATTGTTTAGAGCTACAGATGGTCGCTAATTTAGAAGTTTTTGAATTTACAATGGTGTGAAAACAATACACACACAGTAGAAACCATAATTTAAATTTTGAGTTTTGTTCTTTTCTCAGGCTAGCAAGCTACAGTAAATAGTCTCTCGCAGTGGGGGTGAGTGAGCCATAGCCTCTGCTCACCCATAGAGGGTTCAACAGTGGTTGTTCTCCAGTGCAGTGCATAGCTTATGCATGATGTTGAATACAATAGGTAAAATATATGCTTTTTTTTCAGTTTTCATGTGTTTTCAGTGTATAATGGGAACAAAGAGCATCTATATTTGTACGTTTTGATAAATGTGGGGAAGGAGGAAAAGGAAAATAGTCAAAATAGTAGTAGGATGGTTGCGTGGAAAGTAAGATGTGCTATCTTGGAGAAACATTTCATAAATATGATGCTCCAAGTCAATATGTCCTCTTTTTACAGCAGTCCATTGGGTAGGAAATGAAGATTCACTGGGAGAATCAAATGATGGAAAACACAACTCAAACCGATCTCTGCTTCCCCTCAGACCATTATTCTATGGAAGACCTTCACTTTACCTCATTCCTTTACTCCTACCCCCACTAACACAGGCTCACTCACTCCTAGGGCAGGCCTGCCATTCTGGTCCAGACAATTAGATCATGTTATTTCCCGTTGAAAGTATTTATTTTAGGAATTCAGAAGGATGCAAGTACAATCCAATTATCCAAATGGACTTCTGAGAGTCAAGCAGAGGGTTGCATTTAAGTTATTGGTAGGGATAAAGTTGATATTTTCCCCTTTTAATTTGGAACTGCAAATGTAATGTCTGGAACTCTTGATATCTATGTTGACACTTTAAGGGTACAGTTCATTTTAGGACAGAGCCAAGGGGAAAAAAATGCATGCAGACTGACAAACAAGTACTGATTAATCCTATGTCCTCTTCCGATTTAGAACCCTTGCAGCATATTTTAGTTTTGTAAGAAAAAAGCCTTCCTTTCTTAAATTGGTTAAAGTTTTATATTCTTATAGTTTAGAATAAAAATCTTAATTGATGCATTGGTTACTATCTGAAATTAGAAAACAGCAGAAAAATCACTGACAGGTTGATTATGAGGTCTATTGTTGGACTCTAGGACATACAGGAAGAAGTTTGTCCTGCATACAAGCTTTGTGAATGAATAGCAATGGGATTTTGAGCACAATATTCTGTAAGAGCTCATTAGGGATTCTTGAATAATCTAGAGCCTCATTGTTAGACTCAGTGGAAAATACAATGTCCCAGCTCGATAACCCTATATCTATAATTAAAAGCAATACATTCTCTTAAGAATCAGTAATAACTATTGATCCTAAACTAGATGCTTGATACTAAATACTTTATTCCTACAATTTAAGAGCCACTGTTGTGGAAAAGCGACTCCTTCAGTTGGTAACAACAGCAGAGTTTTCTGTGGTCTCTCTTATGGCCTTGATCTTCAATGTTTCAGGGTATATTGATTAATCTTACCAATATACACCTTCAGCTTTCTATCTGTAGGTTTTCTCTGGCACCCTCACCAGGCCTTAAGACTGAGACAGGTAATGACCTTCAAGAAACACTGCTTAACTAATGATAGAAAGAAACAGGGGATACATAGCTCAGCCTCCTAAGTCTTGGACAGGTCTGAGGTATTTTCTGTATGTATCCCAGAGGTTCTCCACAGAGTTGGGCTCCGTTGTTATCTACAACTTATTTCTCTATCTTTACTCTTGCTTTTGCCAACCAAACTAATTTCTTGCACTGAAATTATACTTTGCTTTTGATTTGAAATCTGTCATTATGTGTGTGGACAAAAATACGATATATAGAATCAGAAAAAAATAACAGGAGGCAGAGAAAATAAAAAAGTATACCAAATTCCTGGTAAGAAATGCCTAAGAATAACATAACTTAAATAGCAATGCTCAGAAGTCAGTATGCACAAAGACAATGTACGTTGTCAAATAAAAATACCTACTAGGGGGTGCTGCTGTGATCAAGCACCCTTATGTAGAACCATACACTTGTGATAAACAGTATTTTTCAATCTTGAGGCTAAATGTGATTGATTGTTTTCCTCTACCCAAAAGGGCTCATTCAAATATTCTGTGTTCTCTATAGTTCTGAAATTTGGCCTCTGTAGATAGTCAATTAGAGCAAGCTTGTGTCTTTGTAAAATCATTTCATATATAGTATATATAGTATATAACAATGCACTTTTCCAGTGTACATTTGTTGAAGAGTTATGCTAAATTTAGGTGAACTGCTCTTAAAAATTGGGGAAGAAACTGTCAAGGAAGCTCAAGCTGAAGTTTAATAAATTGTGAACCATAACTTGTTTCCAGTAACTAGTTTTTCTGGTAATTATCTACTATAAAACCAAGAAGAGCAGGTACTGTTCAATTCCTGTTTTAGGAAGTTGGGAAAAGATTCCCAGTGGAGTTTTAAAAACAAACCCAAAGATACCTATGCTTGAAATAAGCAGAGATTTGAATACCTGTTCTCAGGAGCAATAGGTTTAATCCTACAAGGGAAACCTTCATAATGGGATAATAACAGACCTAGAAATAAGGAGACAAAAATGCATCAGACTGGAAAATGCTGCCCATAGGAAAAGAAAATAATATTCATTGAGCAATAAGACATTGACCGACAAAGTGATCTCCACCCAAACATATTGTTAATATTTTGCTATATTTTTAAAGTAAGGACAAATGCAATAATCTCTGCTTCCTGAAAAAAAAGAAATAAACATAGTAATAAAATCTATTTTAATGGGCAATGACCATTATACTTCCTACTTAGTAATCCCATTATATTCCTTTTTTTGGTTCCCTGTTCTCTCTTTAGGTTGGCACAGTAATTTGAAATTCAATGAAAATCTCACTAAAACAATTTTTTTTTGGAAGCAATCCAGAGAGCAAGAAGGAGAGAATGACCTGTGGATAGTCTAGAATAAACTGGATGTGATGCTGATTCACACTCTTTCTTGAACATAGCTGCCCTGATCTATTGCTTTACATTATTATTCCTGTGTCTCAGAAGATACATCCAGTCCCTGAAAGAAAATGGAGAATCTATAGCTACTGGAGGCCTACATGATCGTTTCCTCCAGTGATGAGCCATACACTCCCAAGGCTTGCCGCAGTGACTGGCGCTAAACCCAGGCTGATCACAGGCAAATTTCCCACTCAGAAGCCTGCCTTCTTCCAGTGCCAGCATTGAAAACACAGTGTGAAGTTGATAGACTGGTTGAATCAGCTCCATTCCATAGCATGCAATGTGTACACACATGATAAAAAAGATGAAAGAACTCTAGTCTAAGGTGGAAATACATGCGCAGAAGATTGGTATTTTACATAATTAATGCAGACTCTGTTTTAAAGTAAAAGGTAACTGTTTTCACGCTCATAATTGGTATTGTTGCCTTGGTGTTATGCACGCACCCACACACACTCACACACACGTACACAACTGGAAGATTTACTTCAAAGTGGATTCTGTCAAGCTAAAATGGAGATTGTATTGAAGTGTAGGAAAAAATGTTAATTTTGCTGTAAAAAAATTGTGGAGCAATCACAAGGTATTACAATTTTTTTCTCTCTGTGAAGGGACATGAGGCTTGGGAAGTTATAGCTTTTCTAATGCAATTCAACATGACTGAATTTGCCTTCTTCAGAATTAGGCAGTTTATACTCATGGGGTGTGCTTTACCCTTTCTTTCAAAGAGATTTGAATTTTTTCTCATTTTAGAAATGAATAAAATGAGTCACGAGATATAATTTTCCCAGACTGTTACCTATCAGGAGATGAACTCAAAATAAAATTCTTGGCCCTAAAGAGGTAACAAACATGTCTTTTTATCTAGGCAGATTTATATTTCCATATTAAGTCTCAAGAAATATGGAAATTATGGTGTAAGATATAAATCTAAAGACTTTGGTAAATTTTAGAGAAAGTTTTGTGATAAAATATTCATCTGTTACATTCGGAATACCTTACTATTTAGGGCCAAAGAAAGATACATCAGGATTTATTCTGGAAACATGGAAAACAAACTTTAAACAGGTTTTTTTCATTTCAAACACAACTTAGCTTAATTTAAGAAATTTCTAGATTTACAAAGAATCAAAACCTTGTTATATCATAAAGTCTGTTATTAATCACCGAAATGCTGTCACAGAACTCTTATTTCCATTTAGTACATATAAAACTTTGCTCAAAAATGGTAAAAAGAAATCTATACAGAGAAAATGACTTTAGGAGGTATCCCATCTTTTAAGTCAGGTTCCCTTTGGTGGAGTTAGAGCTGAAAATCATTTCACAAAATTTTCCTAATTTGTATAGTTTTCTGTAATACATTATGTTTTCCACTTCAACGTGGCTTTCAAGGTGCTCAGATAAATTCTCAATGAATTATAGTCTCAGCGTGTTTTCTCATTTGCATTCTTTCCATTCCTTTACCACCCCAACTAATAAAATTTCTATTTTCTCCATTTTGATAATGTTTTAGTTCTGAACATTTAAATACCAGTCATAGTTCTTTATTTTGGGGAACAAATATGAAGTTGTCTATTTGCAACTGATAACATCATCAATTATTTTCTGGCTGTCATTAAAGGGGCACAATTTCTTTTTCTTTAACCTGTTATTTCTAGTATTCTTTTCTTCCTTCCTAATCTATAGCTGTGTTCTCTTCTAATATCACTTTCTAGTTGCTTATTTCTGGTGGAGCTTCAATTTTAACATGCTTATGTTACCTTTGTCAACCATCTGTGTCTCTGATACCCAGCATAAGTTGTGGCAACAAAACTCACAAAGTTTTTGTGGCTTAATCTTTGTTTAGACATTTGCTTCTTTCTTTAGTGATGGACTTTACCTTACACCACTGCATTCTCAACCTCGATTTAGCAGAGACTTCACTATCAGAAAGTTACTGATTTTGGTGGTAAGAAGAAGAGAATTGGCGAGTTGACAACGGATAATTTAAAGCGTAATTGAAAATTAAAAATTCATCATTTAAGCTCACATATACCACTTAACATGCCCAAGATTCAGAAGATCAACATTTCCAAAAGCCAGGTAATTTTTATTGGAAGTAGTACCTACCATAGTTCCTCTGTGAAAGAATATTTGCCAAATATTTTATAAGTGTACCAGAATACTTTATTTTTTAAACTCCTAGTCCCATTACATTTTTCCTAGTAATACTGTGCATAGAAGTAAGAGATAATTTCATCTCCCCTATGTTTTCGTGGTGTTAAGGATTGATTCTAAAGTAAAATGTTACTCCGTATTATTCCAGCACAGCAACCAGCTGGCACAGAGCCTGAGCTGATCCAGTGGGATGATTGATCACAGAACCTGAGGTTTATGGGTTGATTTAAAAAAAAAAGGAGGAGGATCATTCAGCTCAGGAAATAAACTGACTCAGTTACTGTTAAGATGATCATTGACCTGATCTCTGGATATTGCTTGGGTGTGCTGAATGCTCCAAATGTTCATCCTCAGTGTGACAATTTTGACAGGTGAGTCCATTTTTGGTAGCGGGGATTGAACTCATGACCTTGTGCTTGCCAGGCAGGCGCTTACACCACTGAGCATAATCCCCAGCCTCCAACAGGTAAGACTTAGGAGGAGATTTAACTAATCAATTGAGAAAGTTATTATAAGTTTGTATATTCTCAGCTCCTGAATAGTTCATATTCTTAACCCCTGAATCTTTCCCCATCACATGTTATGCATCACAAAAATGTTATTGGAGTCAAACTGGTGCCAGGACTATGCCATCAAATTTAGAGAACTGTGGGCTAGTTAAGACTCTTTTTGTAAATCTACCCAGCTTCAGGTATTTTGTTTCAGTAATGGAAAATGGATGAATCCCTTTCCTTTCTGAAGATTTCTGGAAGTTTCTCTATATAATCTGTGACCTCTGTCGTAGCCATCTTTCATTATGCTTCTTTGCATATAATGGTAGGAAGTTAGATTCTGTTGTTTACAACCAAAGAATCTAAGTTCGACATACCATTTATGAGTATTCTAACACTATTCTGGGATAAGATATTTAAATGTGAAGTTTTAGGCTATATATGCCATTGTATAAAATTTAAAAATTAAGAAACAAATTAATAGTGGGGTTGATATTAATTTATATAACATTTATTAATAATATACTAAAAGATGTCAATGACCCACATGAAAGCCAGTGTGAACCTAGCAACAAAATGCGATGACCTCTTTGCTATAGAATGCTTCAATTCAGACTGCTTAGCACCTAGGTTAGAATCAGCTTAGTGATAATAGGATAAGCACTTCACTAATGTGACTCTGAATGAGCAATTTTCATATTAATGGCTTTCTCACTGTATTAATGAAAACACAATTTGGCACTGTAATGGGGACATCACTTAAATTAGATCAAAATTGCTAACATGAGCAAGGATGTTAATAAAGCAAAACTATTGTATATGTTAATGGTTCTTCCACTGTATTAACAATGTTCTTATATCAAAAAATTTGTATTACTAGAAAAAGCTGTGCTATTTTATTGATGACTTGATAATGTGACTTACTACACAGGCAAGGCATTGCTATCACATTAGCACTGACTGGATATGCCAGTGGCTGAACAGAATTCAAACAGAAGAGAAAATCTCACATACTGGAGCCTAACAATAAACATTATACAAACTAAGATATTTTATTTTGGGATCGTTCTGTTACTTGGTATAATCTATTGATGAGGAAAAAAAGTGTTAGAAGAAGAAGAAAATGTTAGCCACTGGAGTCAGAAACCTATAATAACACATTTTTCACCTCTGCATTCATCAAGTACCACTTACGGTGACTTAACCAACACAAGTTTCTTTTCTTATAGGAGTAGAGGCTAGGATTTTAAGAAAAGTGTAAACAGGAATAGTTCTGTCTGAGATCTGTAAGGTAAAGGTCCAGTTTGGGCTTCTCTTGTTGGCTTAGTAATGGCCATCTGTTCTCATTATGTTCATATTCTCTGTCTTCTATATGTCTGTGTTCAGATACTTTCATCTCATAATGACATTAGTTATTCTGCCTTTAGTCCTTCCTATTTTAACCCAGTGACTGCTGTAAAAACTGTCTGTATAGTCATTTCTGAAGCACTGACATTAGGGCATCAACATAAGAATATGGTCATGAGAGAAACAATTCATGACATCACTCTTGAATTTTAATTTTTCATGCATATATACATACATGTTTTTGAAACATTTACCTGTATGATGTACTACTTGTAAGATTGCTAAGCTCTTTATGAATATTTAAAGGGTTTAGATTTATATCACATATGAAATAAAATACGTAGCTTTTATTTTATATTATATGTAAAATAAAATAAGTAGTGTTAAGGTACCGAGGCTACTACTTAGTTTATAATTAAGAGTGACTGCAATTTAGTAGTAGCGGCTATAGTGTAAGTATATACGACAAACGTTCATTTAATGGTGCATGGCACTGTATTGGGGGTTGTGATCTTTGGTTCTGATATTATCAACAGGACTTGGATCCAGTAGATTAGTAAAATTCTGAGCATTTTTTGGATGATTAACACGTGGACAGCAAAATAGGTGGGGAAGACCTGCCCCAAATGTGAGCTGAACCAACCAATAAACTTGTAACCTAAACAGAGTAAAAAGGGAAAGAAAAAGGAAATCTTTCTTTTCTTGGGAGGAACTTTGGTCTTCACCACTGATTTTGGACACTGGCCTCCAGTTTTGTGAGGCTTTCAATGGAAACTCCTCAACTTACTAACACAGACGCATATTGGTGACTCTGCGGTGAGTTTTTAGGACTTTCAACTTTGAGGGCTGCTGACTCCTGCAGTTCCCTATCATTCAGACAGGCATTTTGTGTTTTTCGGGCTTTGGTCTGACAGATGGTCACTGAGGCCCTGTTTATTCTGATCTGGTCAGCCTACCCCATAAATCCTTTGTATAATTATGCATATGTTTTATATTGTATCTGTTCCCCCAGCAAACCTTAATACATAGATTTGTATATAAGCATTTTTGTGTCTGGGTTAAATAAAAAAAACGCCTCTCAATATTATTCATTTAACATGAAGTATGATCTCACCATACTAACTGAGCTAAGTAAGGCATGCTTTTCTGCCAAATTATAGTGCCTGATAGTACAGTGCAAAGGCGGAGTGAACTGCGAAGGAGTCCGTTTCCCACGGTAGAGTGAGTCATATGGACTTGAATGCAGCCTATTCATTTATTCATTCTTTCCATTAAACAAACGTTTACCAGACACAGCACATTCTAGATTCTATGCTAGGTAACAGGTGACGAGAATAAATGAAAGAATGT
This sequence comes from Dolichotis patagonum, assembly GCA_004027295.1. Lineage (NCBI taxonomy): Eukaryota > Metazoa > Chordata > Mammalia > Rodentia > Caviidae > Dolichotis > Dolichotis patagonum. Next base: position 52,228 of record PVJX010003452.1, on the reverse strand, counting down.
CTATGCTGTAGTACCTTTTAAATATTTAAAATACTTAATGATGTTTATTAATGCGGTAGTGTGGTTTTATTCAGTTGTGGTTTTCTGAGGTCAACCAAGATGCAAAATAATAAATGGAAAATTCCAGAAATGAACTATTCATGAGCATTAAATTGCACACAATTCTAATGAATTCTTATGTCGCCCTGCTCAGCTCACTTCTGGTGTGAATCATCTTTGTGTCCAGTGAATCCACATTGTGGATTCTACCTGCCTGTTAGTCACTTAGTAATGATCTTATTATTATCAGAGTAACCAGCATGGTATCATAGCACTTATGTTTATTTTGCTTAACAATGGCTACAAAATATAAGAATAGGGATGCCAGGAGGCACTGGGATGTGGGACATAGATGTGCATCTTAACTGTGGTCCACACAGCAACAATGCAGGGCACACAGAATAAAACATGGTATGTGTGGGTTTCCACAAAGCCTGTTATTTCGGGAATTCACTGGCGATCTGGGAGTGTGCGTTTCATGGGAAGAGGGGAACTATTCTACCAGTGAAATGAAAAGAATTGCCATGGAGAGTATGTAGTTAACTTTGCATGTGTTGCATTCAAAACATTCACTTTGAAGTACTTCACAAGACTTACTTAATTACTGTTTAGCTAAAGAAACCATTTATTTGTTTTAAATATTCTGATTTCTGAGGTTCTTTTTTATTCCATTTTCTAAATAATTTTCTTATTTTAGAAATCTCCATGCTCCACTTTTTAATATTTGAAATCTTAAAACTGAAGTATGCTAAAAATAATTTTTCCTTCAGAATGAGAAGGTGAATGTTAGTTTTTTTAACTAATTAAGTTTATTGGTACATTTTAGGTAGACATAATGGTCACATTCATTATAGGAAATTTGTATCTGTACATGATACACATTGATTCTTTTTTTCCATTACCTTACTTTCCCTTCAACCCCACTTCCCCTCTGTATTTACAAAAGTTAAACTTCCAGTTTTTTCTTCTTGTCTCACCATTTTTTTCTTTTCCCTGTTTTCTTTTCTCCCCCTCCCACCTCTATCCCTAATCTACCATTCCATTTGAACATTTTATCAGGCACACATGTAAATACTGAATTGTTTCTCTGTATGAGAAATCAAAAGTGTAAATAAGAGCCGAAAATGTATACTGGATATTGTGAAATATGAATATTAGTTTTTTCCTAGCATCTTTGCATCTGAAGCCATGGAAGAAAATTTTAGTTCTTAGGCGCCTTTGAAACACTCTAATTCATTTCTTTGTAATCTTTCATCAGTCCTAATCAAAATAATAAAACAGCTTTTAATATTGCTTTTAGTCCAGTATATTTTTATTTTAGACACTAGGGATAATTTCAAATAATTAAAGTGGTATCAGACAACACAGCATGAAGAAGAGTAATGAAAATTTAGATGTTTAATAAACTAAGCATCAGATAACCTTAGAAAATAAATATTTATAAATCTTAGCAAGATTAGATATTTTAGTTAACTGGAAGGTTCATTGTCATATATGATGATAAATAGCCAATGTTTCTAATAATCTGATTAATTTTTAACAGACTTTCACTGTTATTATTTGCACAGAATTATTTTAGTATTTTCTTAGTTCAAAAGGAAGATTTTGAAAACTGACCTGACTCAGTAACTTGTACCAACTTACAAAATACATTTACAACTTCAGAAAACTAGATGCAAGCTGTTTAATTGTGAAGTGATATAATGTAACATAATCCTCAAAGCACGTATTTGAATATAGTGCATACATATTTGCATAGTAATGAATCCGCAAAATAAAGTATACGGAATTAGGTGAAAGCTAAAAATGAAACCAGATATTGCCAGCAAGAAAACATGTGGCTGCATCACATTAAATTTAAATGGAAACTCTTCCTTTGAAACTCATTCTAAATGCATTTTTGTACTTAAGGAAAATGGTATTTGGGGAAAATATTTTCTAATCTTAGCATGTGACAGATTGCATTGCATTATATCTTATATTCTTGACTAGAATATGAATCTACAAATATCTCAAATACTAATACTTTTCATTAGTAATGTTCTTCCTTTTATAAAGCATTGCCACATGCAAAAGAAAAGAAATAAATGTACTGAACTTTTAGGATACCCCAGAAATGGTCTTGGCTTTTTACATGCATTACATCATTTAATCTTCACAACAAGACTTACCTGCAAGATAAAAACAATCTTCAATGTTTAGAAGGGAAAAATCAGGTACAAAGAGATTAAATAACTTTCACAAAGTGACACAGCTAGGAGTAGAGAGATTAATCTTGTTGTTACCACAAAGCTGGAGTCCAAAGCTTCAAACACTTTTGACCCCGTGGTGTATTCTTAGTTTATCTCCACTGGTCTCCAGGAAAAGCTTGTTAATGTCATGAGTTGGCATTATAATAAATTTATTCAGTGAAATTTTAAAACTTCATTCTTGTAAAAAAATTAATAAATATTAGAACCCTCTTCGGACACTAAACCATGTTGGTCTAGATCTTGAGAAAGTAGCTTGTGTGGGTCATTATGACCCTTCCTTCTCCTTCCCTCAGGACTCAGGGCACAGGTATATCTCCATGATGAGGTCCTTTCTCAAGGTTATCAACTTTCACATTCACACTATGGAGTAATAATACTGAATAGCATTGTGATTCCCCAAATCACCCCAGAGTTCCTCAAATCTTTTATAGAGGTACAACAGAGGGATGCTTTTGTACGCAAGTCTTTGGTACTTACCCACAGAGCTTTCACAAATAGAAGTTAACCAGCTCTGAGCAGGTGATAGGATGGGTTAAAATATATCATGAGTGCTGAGTGTGTTAGCACTTTGTACCACATTTAAACATCATACATGGGCAATTCATTCATTCAGTGCATTTCATATGTGAAAAGACTTTCTAGACACTTTGTTTCTGGCAACAAATAAAACAGAGAAGAAAATTGGTCTTCGTAGAATTTAAATTTTAATGAGAGCAAACAACGTAGCCAGAATAAGCAAATACAAAATACAGGGTGCAGATAGAAGTAAGTGCTAAGAAGAGAAATAAAGAATGAATGGGAGACTAAAGCAGGAGGACTGGAAGTTCAAAACCAGAATGGGGTGTAATGAGAATTTAAACAAACCAACAGTTACCTGGTGCATTGGTGCTTATCTATGGTGCGTATCTATTGGTGCATGTATAGAACACTGAAAAAGGAGGATCACAAATTTGAGCCCAACCTAGGAAACCTAGGAATGTAACATGACCCCATTTCAAAATTAAAAAAAAATACAAAAGTGATGCAAACGTCCTAGGCTCAAGCATCTTTATTGCAAAGAAAAAAGATAAAAGAATGCCATATAAATTTCAGAAACATGGCACTGCTGTGTTGAATAAGATGATGAACTCATATCTTATTACCATGAAACACGTTACCCCAAATTTACTGGCTTGAAACTACACATATTTATTGTATGATAGTCTTTGTGTATGGAGTTCAGGCTTAACTGGATGTTTTGACTGAGAGTTAAAATCAATTTTTAGAATTTAAGTTTCAGCTGAAGATTTAACTGGCTTAGAGTGCATCTCCATCTCTCTCAAATTGGAGCAATCCTTTTTTTCTTGCTATTGTTGAATTCATGGTAACATGGTTTTTCAGAGTCAGTGAGAGAGACACAGAGGATCTGCTGTTCAGAGTTTCTGACTTCAGAGCACCCCATCTGATGAAGTGAGGCTCACCAGTATAATCTTCACTTGGACTGCTTAGAAGTCCACTGGTTGATGGTCTCAATGACATTTGTGAAATACCTTCATCGTTACCACATAACATAATAATAGGAAGGACGTTCTGTCACCTTCGTTGTATGCTTTTGGTTAGAAGCAGATCAGTTTCCATCCATGCTCAAGGGCCGGAATCTGACAGGGCTATGACTCAAAGGAAAGGAGGGTGCGACCTTTTGGGAAAGGACCATAGGTGGGCGTGACCTTTTGGGCAATGTCTACTTCCAGTGATTACTAATTCTCATTGTGACAGTATTATTTGAGCTCATATATGCAAGAGATAGGGAACTGAGCCTTGTGGATATACAGAGGAGGGCGATTACAAATGTTAGGGGCATTATCCACAAACTTTTCCCAGCTGAATCTTTTCCATATTAAAATGGGAGGTGAGCTCCATCAGAATGAGTGGAATGAAAGAGGAAATGGAAGGAATTCAAACTGATACTGGAGGGCAAAGTGAAGCTTTGCCTTGTAACATCAGCTCTTGCTGTAAAGAGCACATGACGCTGATCAAAGCTTCTTACTGGAGGAGTGTCAAGTGCCGTCTTATGGTGTAAATGCTCATTTTGGTTGCTGGTAGAGCATTAGTTGGGGCATGGATGAAAACGGAAGAGTCTTCAAAGGATGTCACCCTAACATGTCACAGACAGCAGGAGCGGTGGATGTGGTGAGGAAGAGCATCTGACTTTTACACTTCTGAAAAGGAATTCAGCTCGATTTCTTAAGCAATTCTTAAGTGATTAGATAGACTAACATAAATAAAAGAGTGAGAGAGAGTATGGAGTTTCTCACAGACACTCTAAATGTAAAATTGTCTTCAATAAATCTCTCCTGCAAATGATGACTTCACACATGTCAAGTGGACTATGTACAAGATTATCATTATAGTACCATTTTTTGAAAATAAAAAAAAAACTGCAATAGTTTTAGATTTTCAGAAAAGTGAAGATTTGGAATACGAAGTTTTCATTTACTCTACACCTAGCTCCCCCCCCACCACCTTTTTTCATTTTTATTTTTTAACTTGATTTAAATAGAAAACAAAACAAAACAGAAAAAAGGGTAGCAACAATATAAAATTCCAAGGAAAAAAAGAAAAGAACAAAAATCACTAAGAAATCATTACTTGATAACTTATATACTGTCATTTTGGAAATAATTGTCCAAGTTATAAAGTTAAAACATACAAAGTAGACATTCAAATAATGAGACTGTTAACAGTTCTGCTCCATGTTCTAACCAAAACAGTAATATGGTCATTCATCTTACACACTTAAACATACATGCACTTATATCTTTAGAGCACTTTCTTTTCCTCTTTTTTACAGTAGCAATCACACATTTTGGGTTTTATTACTCCTATAGTTCTTATTACTTTTTACACTAGAGACACAATGCGATATTTATAAATATGATTCTTATTTATTTCACTAATGAAGATAGTCTCAAGTTGTCTCCATTTCCCTATGAAGGCCTCAAGATCATCCTTCTTCATAGCTGAGTAATACTCCATTGTATAAAAATACCACATCTTTTTCATCCACTCTGCAATTGATGGCCATCTTGGTTGTTTCCAGGATTTAGCTATTATAAATTGTGCTGCTTTGAACACAGTGCACATATATCACTGTGATATGAACTTTTCAGTTTTTCTGGGAAAATACCCAGGAGGGGAATAGCTGGGTTGAATAGAGCTTCCACTCCTAGTCTTCTGAGAATTTTCCATACTGATTTCCATAGTGTTTGCACCAGTCTGCACTCCCACCAACAGTGGAGCAGTGTTCCTTTTTCTGCGCAGCCTCGCCAACATTTGTTATCACTTCTTGATGGCAGCTATTCTTTCGGGAGTGAGATGAAATCTCAGTGTTGTTTTAATTTGCATTTCTAGAGTGACCAGTGATGCTGAACATTTCTTCATTTATTTATTTTCCATTTGTATATCTTTATCTGAGAACTGTGTGTTTATCTCAGATGCCCATATTTGGAGAGGGTCTTTGAATTTGGAGGGCTTGATGTTTTTCAATTCTTTATATGTTCTTGACATAAGTGCTTTGTCTAAGGGGTTGCTGGCTAAAATTCTTTCCCATTCTGTGGGTTTTCTTTTCACTCTGTTGGTGATTTATTTTGAAGTGCAGAAACCTTTCAATAATATGGGAACCCAATTGTTGATTCTCTGAAGCGTTTCTCATGCAGTTTGCATTTTGTTCATGATTTTTCTGCCTACCCCTATGTCTCCAAGACTTCTATCTACATTGTCTCCCAGTAGATTTAGTGTTTCTGTTTTAATGTTTAGGTCTTTGGTCCATTTAGACTTTAGTTCTGTGCATGGTGATAGGCACCGATCTAGTTTTAGTCTTCTGCATGTGGAGAGCCAGTTTTTCCAACACCATTTATTAAAGAGGCTATCCTTCCAGTGAACATGTTTAGCCCCCTTGTCTAATATCTGGTGGCTGAGTGCCTTTGTGCCTATACTTGTATCTTCTAATCTGTTCCATTGATCTTCAGGTCTACTTCTTTGCCAGTACCATGTTGATTTTGTCACTGTGGCTTTGTAGTACAGTTTCAAGTCAGGAATTGAGATGCCTCCTGCCTTGCCTTTATTACCCAGAATTGCTTTGCTATTCTAGGTTTCTTATGTTACCAAATGAATTTTAAGAGTGTTTTCTCTAGATCTGTGAGGTATGTCAGTGGTAGGCTACCACCATTTTTAACACCTTAACATTGCTAGAGTATGTATGCCACAGTTCAGGAAGCAGCATTGCTACCCTGCTAAAAATAAACACTGTACTTGATTTGCATTTTACTAGATTTTTCCTTCGTGTCATTTTTCTATCCAGAGCACCATCTTGGATACCGCATTGCATATAATTATCACTGGGGATGCTACTTCGGTACTCATGTGTCCACTCTGTGGTTTGCTTTTGATTTTTCTCATAGTTAGCCTGAAGCTAAGGTTTTCATAAAGGAAGACCACAGAGATGAAGTATGATTTTCAGCACATCCATCAATATTATCAATCTGATTTCATGTATGGTGTCAACTTTCATCATCTTGCCAAACTAGTGGTCGTCAGGTTCATATATTATAAAGATACTTCCCTTATTGTATCTTCACTCTATTTTTCAAAAGCATGTTACTAAGTATAGCTCACAGTTCAAGAGTGGAGACTTCTCTCTGTGGAAGATTAGGCTGTATCCTCCACTTAACTTTTAATTCTTTTTCTCATTTATCTTTGTATGGATTCAAACACATATATTTCATAATTTTCGTACCTTTTATAATTTGTATATACGGTAAATTTTAAACTTGATGATTCAGTACTGAATTGTTGGTTTTGTTGCTCACATTGATAGATCTTTGGCAATTGAGTGATATTGCAGGTTTCCTTTTGTGTCCTTTTGTCATGTTCCTAATCCATTTCTTTTTTTGAGTACATTATTTATGGATGTTAAAAAGTACATCACACTCATTTGGAATAATCCTTGCCTCAGTTCTAGAGCAAGTCATTTATTCATGGCATCCTTGTTCCTTTTATTGCAGAATAGTATTAGAAATGAAGATCCCAGATACTGAATATTCTCATTGCTTCACAGTACTGTTTTTAATAGGAACACATGTTAGATGGGTCTATGTGTACATCTATAGAGATAATTAAATACACTATACTAAATCTTTAAATGTACCTTAAAAATAAGAAAGTGCTTTGCTTATATAAAATAAATTTCATGCCTCAATTTTACATAAAAATCAGTCATTGTGTGAATTAGCATGATCTCATGGTTGGGCATACATGCTAGTAGTTACAAAAACAACAAATGAAAAATTAAGTTTGTGTACAGAAAATATCCCTAGGAAAATTCACTTGGAATTTCTAAAGATGGTTGCTTTGGGAAGAAAAAAACTTGAAAAACATGAAGTAAAATGGGAGGAAGAGGTTTCATGTACATTTTCAATTTAAAATCATTACCCATTCAAGCACATAGTGACATCAAGCCAATACTGCTCAAACTCTTTAAAGAAGTTGAAAAGGAAGGGGTAGTCCCAAAGTCATTCCTGGAAGCTAGCATCACCCTGATTTTAAAGCCAGAAAAGAACACTGCCAAAAAGACAAACACAGGCCAAACTCTTCAGGAACGTTGACACAAAAACCCTTAACAAGATACTGGCAAAGAGAATGCAACGATTCATCAGAGGTTCCTATCTCATGAACAAGTGGGCTTCATCCCATTAACACATACACACAAATAAACCTAATACATGACATAAATAGAAGCAAGTACAAACATCACACAGTCATCTCCATAAACTCATAGAAAGCCTTTGACAAAATTCAACACTAATTCATGATAAAAGTCCTGAAAAAATAGTTATAGAAGGACTTTATCTCAAAATAATAAAAGTCACTTATAGCAAACCAATAGCCAAAATCATATTAAATGGGAAAAAGCTGAAATCTTTCCCTCTAAGATCAGGAGCAAGGCAAGAATATCCACTATTGCCACTGTTATTTACTTTTGTCCTTGAAACATTGGCCAGAGTGATCAAGCAAGGAAAAGAAACAATAGAGATATGTATAGGAAAGAAGGAGTCAAATTATGAAAGGAAGAAATCAAACTGCCATTGTCTACAGATGACATAATCCTGTATGTGGGAGACCTAAAATACTCTACCAGAAGACTCCTGGAGTTAATAGCAAAATACAGCAATGTAGCAGGCTACAAAATTCACATACAAAAATCAGTAGTATTCCTGTACACTAACAATAAACACATTGAAAAACCAATTAGGAAAATAATATCATTCACAGTTGCATCAAGGAAATTCAAATACTTGGGTGTTATCCTAACCAAGGAAATAAGAGGCCTCTACAGTGCAAACTACAGTACTTTGAAAAAGGAAATGGAACAGAGTGTGATGGTGCAGGCTTGGAATCCCAGCACTTGGGAAGCTGAGGCAGGAAGAGCACCTGGAGTCTGCAGCCAACCTGGGCTACATAGTGAGTTAAGTCCAACCAGAACTGCTTAGCAAGACACTGTCTCAAAAAAAAAAAAAAAAGGATAAATAGCTCTGTTGTTGGATAAGAAAAACCAATGCTGTCAAAATGGTTGGATTTCCTAGACTGAGGTACAGATTTAATGCCATCTCCATCAAAATGCCAATTGCATTCTGCACAGCACTGTAGAAAACAGTCCAAAAATACATATGGAACCAGAAGAAACTCAGAATAACAAAAGCAATCCTGGGCAACAGAATCAAAGCAGAGGCATCACAATTCTAGACTTTGAGTTATATTGTAGTGCTATAGTGATAGAAACAGCATGGTATTTACCTGACAGACATGAGCATCAATGGAACAGAAGACAGGATACAAGCACAGGTCAAGGCACATTAATCTGTCTGATCTTTGGCAAATGGGCCAGAAATGTACTCTGTACAAAAGATGGCCTCTTTAACAAATGCTGTAGGGAAAACTGACTGTCCACATGTGGAAGATTGAATCTAGCCCCGTATCTCTCACCATGAAATAAATTAAAATAAAATGGATCCAAGACACTATGGGAAGATAAAGTAGGCAAAAATCTTCAAGCTATAGACATAGGCAAAGACTTTTACACAAGAAATTGCACCAAAAATAGTACCACACATCAACAAAGATGATCGTATCAAGTTAAAAATGTTTCTGTATAGCAATAGGAGCAACAAGCAGAGTAAACAAGCAGCTTACAGATGGGAAAAAATTTGCTAACTATTCCTCAGAGAGAAGAGTAATATCCATAATATGTAAATAACCCCAAATATTATACCCCTTAAAAGTAAGAGATAACCAAAGAACAGGCAACTGAATTGAATACATGTCTTGGAAAAAAATACATATGGCAATAAATATGTGAAAAAAATGTTCAACATCACCAGTGTTTACATAAATGTATATTAAAATAAAGCTGAGAATCCATTCATCCAGAATGAATTTTTTCAAGGAATTCTATAATAACAAACACTGGTGTGATGGTAGGGAAAAAGGAGCCCTTCTGCATTATTGGTAGGAGTGTGGGCATGTACAACTAGTATTGAAATCTTTATGGACATTCTTCAAAAAGGAAAAAATTAGAAATTACAGTAGTCTCAGCAGTTCTCATCATCTTCCTGAAAGAGATAAAGACATCATTTTATAGTGCTACGTGCATATCTGTGTTTCTAGCAGCAATATTCACAGTAGCTAAATCTCGGGAGAAACCTGTATTTCCATTAACAGATGAATAAACAAAATGTGATATTTACATAAAATGGAGTATTACTCTTCCATAAAGAGGGTAAACTTGAATCATTTGTTGGCAAATGAATTAACTGTAAGACTATAATATTAAGTGAAGTAAAACAGACACACAAACTTAAATACTGCATGTTTCTCCTATATGCGGAACTCAAGGACAAATGAAGAACCAAAAAAAGTAGGAAATAGAACTTTCTCAAAAGGGAAAGGGACCAAGAGGTGGTGGCAGGTGGGGGAGGGGAGGACTGAGAACAGTATTAAGATGTGTTATGTACATGTCCCAACTCCCCATGAGAAATGGATAATGATGTACTGCCTGCATGTACTAATAGAAAACAAAATTAGGAAATAGGAAGCATATTGTTAAATGAATGATTAACTGATTTAAAGAATACTACATGTAGTACAAAGGCCTGCTCTTACATCTAGTGAGCCGGGGTTTTGTAAATATAACTAGTTAACAATGGATACGTGGATGCTATCAGCACACAGGTTTGGGGTGCTTGAGCACATAAGCTAGCAGTGGGGAGAACTGTATTGGTTGCAAGGAGACTGATTGTCCACAAGAGAATTGTGGCTTGCAGTAATGTAGTCTGGGTCGGCCAGTATCTTTAAGAAGGATTTCAGATCTAAGAAAGACTTTAGAAGGTTTTAATTACAGAAGCAACAAAGCCTCTAGGATGTCTTGCAGTGAATGAAAGCCAAGAGAACAGTTTTCAAAGCTAAATGTATCCAAGATCTCTTCTTAGAAAGCTTCTACTCAATTTTTCATGACTGAGCACACGGTTGTCTTTCTCTTACGCTGCCAGCTGCGGTCATAGGTGCCTGTGTCTTTGGTTCCTTGAGCTCTGATCACACTGAGTTGTGATTTATCTGTCTGTATGACTGTGTCCTCACCAAACTGTTAACTTCTTTAAGTCAGTGACTATATTTAACCTCCTATTATTGCTATAAGACTTAGCACATGACCAATATTTTCTTTAAAAAAATGCAAAGAATGAACAAATACAAAAAGAAGAAAAAAATCTTCACTCCACAATTTTAAACCTAAATATCGCTTTGGGGTGAAGAAGCTTTGGAGTATTTACATTAATGAATGAAAAAGAAATACACTAGTATGGCCTATAAGAGAGCAAGAGAAATTACCTATGCAAGAAAGAGAACAAGAAAACAAAATGACAGTACCAGTAATTTCCAGACATAATCTCTCAGCATGGCTACAACATGGTTAATAATTTGAACAAATAAAACCATGAATGACTGAGAAACATAAGTCAAGTATGTATTGCACTACACAGAAACTACTCAAAACCTGTGTTCTGTTTCAACAAAATATGAATTTTAGTTTATTGGCTTAGATACACTCAAACTTTACTTTCTTCTGATTCTGCCAAGACTCTTCTCAGTCTGTGTATTTTGAATCTACTGAAATATTTCAGAACAAAGAAAAATGAAGATTTTTTTAAAGACATAAAATAATAAGAGGAAAAATCACAAGTATACAGTAAGAGAGATGCCTCAGAAAACAATGCAGCACAGTAACAATGTGAATACAGAAAATGAAAGATAATTATGTGAAAAATTGTAGGATGTTACTGTCAATTATTTTTCAATTTCTTTCCTTACTTAAGCATAATAAAATAATGGATCACATTTTTCAGTGCACTTACCGTGTGAGAACTTTACCTCAAATAGTGTAGTTCAGCTGTCCTACGCATCCAACAGCTTTTGTAGGGAAGATGATTATTAATAACCTATGTAAAAACTGAAAGTACAACCAAAAGGAAGAAGAGCTCAGCACCCTCCCTGCAAATCTTATGATTTGCATCTTCTACTCTTCTGGGATGAAAGAACATCTTGGTATTCTGATATGCAACCATTATTTACCAAGCCTCCCTCTTCTAATTTCAAGTCACACTTCCTTTTTCATCTATAGTTAATAGTAGTGCCTGAGTATTGACTGTCTATATGCCAGTCAATGAATGTACTATCTTAGTTTCAAACATTTATCCCTAAAGATCTCTTCTAAACTTCAGGACACTTTAATGCCCTGTATCTATTGATGACTGATTTTGGCCTAGCTGCTTTGGCACAGCTCAGGTCCTTTCTCAGCAATCACTGATTTACCTGTTTGTCGCATATCATATCCCTCCAACTCTGCCTAACATGACCTTAAGTCCCCTATAACCATTCACTGGTAAACGGAAACATTTTTTTCTCCTCTTAACTTACCCTTTGTCATTGCACTCCTAACCTAGAAGGCATCCCTATTCTTCTCCTAGTCATATCTTTTCAGGATTGATTAGTCTTTCACTGTCTCTTGAGCACTGAGTTATATATCACTAAAATTTACCTTGCAATCTTAATCAGTATCACTGAGTACTTTAAGATGTGACTTTATTTAGAAATGGGTGGCTGCAGATGTAATTAGTAAAGATTAGTTAGAGTGTACCGGTGTAGGATAGGGGACTGATGACCTTATAAAGCTGACGTGGTGAGGACACCGTGTGACTACATCATGCAGCCATATTTAGCCATAAGTAAACTACCCGAGGCAGCAGGCAAAGCCGAGCAGGCTCCTACCTTGAGGCTGCCAGGGGAAGCTCAGACCTGCTGACTCCGCAGTTTCTCCTTCCTGTCCTCATCTTGGATGCACTGCGTTTCTTTTTTTCACTTTGCTCTGACAGTCACAGGACCCCCCATAAAGCCTTTGTTTGGCCAGTTGTTTTCTTTGTAGCAAAATTTGTTGCCCAGTGGTTAAATTATTTTAAAATAAACCAAAGCACACATATTTCCTGAGTTTTGAGACATACTGGATACTATTTCAAGAGATTATGGACACAGATATTCTTTCACATTATTCTTACACCATCTTGTAAGATTGGTAGCTCTCTGCCAAATTATGCAAAAAGAAAAAAAAAGACTCCATAACATTTTCAAAAACTGACACATTCACCCAGGTGGACATAATATTCAAATCTATATTTTTATGACCACAATTTAAAGATTGTTCTCTGTGATTTAAAATGTACCATCATACCACAAAGTTAAACATTTATTTATCTACTATATATTATTGTCTAGACATTTCCACATCTTAAACCAAAATTGTGGTGCTTCTTATGATCCATAGTATCTACAAATTCTCTTTCACATGTAAATGTAATTCTTACGGTGATTTATAGAGACCCGATTTATGTATTAGGAATTTACACATGATATTTTGAAAAGGTATCCTGAAGTCATCCAACCTAGCAAAGTAGGTGGCAGAATCAAGCATCTACAGTGAAGTCTCCTCCTAACTGCTACCTTGTGCCACCTTCTGAGTGATGCTTTTGAGAAAAAGAGCTATATTACATATTTTAGTTATTTTTGTTTTAGATCTATCATGAAGTTAGAAAGAGTAGTTTGCAAGTAAAGATTTTAGGAGGGTTATGGCTAAGGCTGTGCTCATTAACTCTGCAGTACTGTAGACATCATTCACTACAGTCTTTTCACAGGCACAGCTTGGCTTTTCACTCTTCTGCAAGTCTCCTCCAAATCTGATCAGTGCATAGCACTCCATGCCAATCAATATTTTGATTAGCACCCTCTGCAGAAGTATTGCTTTTATCGGAATAATCCTTTTGAGGAGAAGGGAAATCATTCGCTTCCAAAATGGATTTAATGTGATCAACAGATTAACCTTCAAAGTGCCATATTATGATATCAGCAAAATATATGAAAAAGTACCATGGATATTTTAGAAGATAAGCAACTGTTACACATATTGACATTTGTGCAATCAATGAGAATTCAAAATTACTTAAATGATTATAATATATCTTTTTAGGCATATATATATATATATATATATACAGATATGTTTTTGTTTTGTTTTTTTTACAGGGAATCAAACTCAGGACCTCATGTTTGCCAGGCAGGAACAGTGCCACTGAGCCATATCCCAGCCCTATTACTGATAGATCGATATAGATATATTTAAATCGAGTTCTGTAAGTGTGTTAGCCCAAAGAGTGGCAAGTACAATCGGTATTATTTATACAAATAAATGCAAAGTGTAATTTCTTTCAACCAAGTTTTCTCCAAGAAAACTTTTTTAATTACAACAGATGTGACTCCTGTGTACTTTCTACTTTCATTTTTAAACCAACGGGAAATATATTTCCTACTGTTGTTAAGAAACCTCCGAAGTTAATTACTAAAGATAGTTGGATTATTTTTTGCTTATCTTTATTCTAGTGGGACTATACGCCATTTGCATGTAGCCACGTAGGGTGAGTTCACTTCCGACATAGTCAATTATATAAGTCTATCAACAGCTATTTTATTATGGGAACAATAAAGACAGAAGGCTCAGACTCTCTGATGAATGTAGATTAGACAGAGGTCACCCTGACGTACATAATTAGTTTTAGAATGTTAAATTAATAGGTAGGGTGCCCCTAAGGCAGCCACACTTTAGGCTGAAGCTGCAGGAACTGGAGTCCAGCTCTAGTGTGCTGTAGTCAGCGCTGACATAGCGCAATGCACTGCTTGGAAAGGGGCATAAGGTATTATGGCAAAACTAAATGGCTGCAAAAACAAAATTTGCATAATACCATGGTCAGACCATATATATTTCCCTTCAGAAACATTTGTGCAGCTCAATTATTATGCAAATTTTTAATTGGGTGTTGGTTAAACAGATAAATCTTTAAGTTTCTTAAATAGATCTTTGAGCAGGGATTCAATAAACAATCAATGTTAATATTCAGAGAAATATTAGGTTTCTGTTGTGTACATGCTCTAGATATCAGCTTAAAGCTGTGAAGGAGAAATGAAAGATATTTTCTAGTTATGAATGTGTTATTTGTTTTGCCATCCATGTGTAGGTGAGAAATCATAATATCTATGCCAGTGGTCACCTACAAAGGAGAAATTAAAGATGGTATCCAAAGTTTCTTTGCTTTCAATCAGTGGGCTAATGATACCTTGCTTGAGTGCTATTGTTATTAATGTGTTTTAATAAAAGATGATTTTTATAAAGTAGATAACAGAAATATTTAGGTAAGCTTGACCAACATAAAAAATAGGCAAACTCGAACCAATCTGTAGGCATATCTATCATATAATTTGTATTCTACATTACACTATTTTATGTCAACAGTATAATTTATCTGTTCCTATTTTAGCATTTATTTTGAGAAGCACTAAATTACATACCATATTATGCCATACATTTCAACACAAAGAGCAGAACTCTAAGGTGGATGTTAGTGCCCATATTTTGATGCTGAAGTAAATGAGATACTATTAGTTGAGCTTTTAATCACATAACCATGTAAAGACAAACCAAAGACTGCTTGAATCTGAAGCCCACATTCTAAAGGCTTTATACAGTATTTTTCTTTCTACTTTATGTTGATCCCTAGTGACTGATCTAGGTCATTTATACTTTGATTAAAACTGTGAACATATTATTTCAGCATCCATTTAGACACCTTCTAGATATTATTGTGGGATATTTTATTTTCTAAATCAATAGTCCAGAGAAGTCAAGTCACTTTTTCAAGATAATATAGCCTGAGGGCAAAGGTGATGTTTAATTTCTAGATGTTCATTTTAACATTATCATAGCCTCTGTGATTTAGTGAATACTCACATGGCGAAAGTGTTGGAGTCTCTAAGACTGCTGCAAATATATTAGTGTTTGTGTAATTTAGGTTGCTTCAGGATATGTTACACATCCCCTCACTATATTGGTGGTTAAAACAGTCATAGTGTGCAGATAATTTGGAGGTGTAATTTCCACATAGGTTCAGGAGCTCAGTTATGAAAACAAACACTCAGATGGTTTCCTTGTGTCTAGTAGTCTCTGCAGGTTGGTAGTAATTCACTCACGGTAACAAGACTCAAACCACAGTTCTGGCTATCATAGGCAGACATTACCAAATCTAGTGCTCACTGGATCTCTTGATAAGATGCTAAAATGAGAATCATTTAAGAAAAAAATGCAAATCGGTATTTTTCAGATTTCCTCACCTAGGATTGGGTTACCTGAATGAGAATATGCTAGGTTCAACAAAATCTGGGAACAAATATCAGTGGCATTGAAATGGTTTTAAAATGGGGGAGACTATCTATAAAGAAGATGAAGCAATATGATGGTGGTTGGCAATACCCATCTTGTAGACAACCTTCTGTGTCTACTCCTGTGTCGTATCCTGATGTTTTCTTACGTAGATATGCAGTATGCTAAGTGTTCAGCAACACAACCAGCTAACTAATAAGATTCAAGAGGAGCAGGGAGGAAATTCCAGCAAGATAGATGTTACCATTTCACCCAACAGACCCTTACAAACATTTATAGACCATAAGTAAGGGAAAAAGTAAAAGCTTGTCATTATTTTCTCAGAGATAATGATAGTAGAACAAAATGTCACAAAATAACTTTCCTTTGTTGCTAAATGCCAGAGTGAAGTCAATTATTTATTTTATAATTTTATTTTATTACATTATGGAAAATAAATATTGAGAGATTGAATTCTATTCAAAAGCTAAAGATTCTAATTCCATCATAAATAATATGATGCTGAAACTTTTTATCTTGCAACAAATGACTCATAATCTATAGATTTATTTTTTCTATAATATAATGCCTCTGAGCTGTTACAATATCTGAATCTTTATTTTTCTCATTTTTCTATTTGCTAAATTTTTAAACTATTATGAATTATCCAGAGTTATACTGAATGCACAAAATGACTAGTCAGCCACAATTTTCTTAACAGAGAGTTTTTCTTCTATCTTTTTGTGAACAGGTATGAAGGATTTTTACCTGTATTATAGTAAGTGGAAAGCAAATAGTATTTTTGATATACTAAATGTTGTCCTCATTTTACGTGGTGACATGGCTCTGAAAGATCTTAACTCTATCCCCATCCACTCACACATCAAAAAATATTTAAAAACCTGTGTTGTTTCTACATCTAAATGTGATACTTCACATGATACTGTGTAAGAAATCCCATCATTTTGTAGTTGTTTTAAATTGGCATGCATGATTTTGTAATAAATCAAAAGGCATAACTGGTCTTGCTTTTGTTTCCTAGTAAATTAGTGAATTTGTTTTTTAGACAATCAGTCAATTTTGGAAAGTCAGATCCAGGTTGGGTTTCCAGATTTTAGAATGTGGCATTAAGACTTGTTAGTACTGACTTACAACTTGCAGATTATGAAATAATATTTTAACAATATTTCCAAAGATAAGATTAATAGCTAGAGACTTAGAATCAAGAATAAATCTAGAGAGGGAAAAGGTGTGTGTGCATGCATATTTACACATGGGCACATACAAACATAGAGATTAGAAGCAGCTATAAATTTTCAAAGGACAATCAAAGTTGGTGTGGAGAGATTTGATTTATGGTATATACCATACTTTATTTTATATTCATTATCATATAATTTAATCCTGGCAGGAGCTTTGTAAAGCAATAGTGATGACCCAGATCATAAGTATTAAGGTTTGTGTCTAGGTGCCCCCCCAAAGCCTTATACAGTCATGGAGGCACCTGAATCTAGAATTTTTGATTGGTTCATTGTCTACCACTGGGATTGGTGGTGTGAATGCTGCACCTGCCCAGGGGTAGATCCAGCTTATAATATAAGGGAGGGAAGAAGGCCTGTTTCCCCACTCCCCCCCCCCTTTTTTTGCTCTTTGGCTCTTGTTGCTGTGGGCTGCCATGGATGGCTGGCCTGTAGGCATGCCACCCTGCCTTGGAGTCAGCTGAGTATGGACTGAAACCTGCAAAAACTGTAAGAAATAAACCTTCTCTTCCTTCATGTTGGGCATCAGGTATTTTGTCTAAGCAATGAGAAAAAAGTAACCAAGAAAATAAGTTTGATAGTGTCATAGAAGATACCTTCTTTACTCGTGTTAAGTAAAATGAGTTTCCTAATTTGCCAGATTTTCTCATTAATTTCAGGAATGAGTTGAGGAGTGTACCAAATGTGCAAACACAAAAAATGGTGGGAAAAAATAGAGTTGAGGAACACAGTTTCATGGTGAAAAGGTATCAGTGTCCTTATTTTTATCAAATTTGTAAGATCATGAATACTTAGAAACAAAGTAGTGATGCCAAAGACTTTCCAAGAGGCAGCAGACTAAAGCCCTACAACTATTAGAAAATCACTATGTGAGCAAAGAGAACCCTTTGTTTTTGAGTACCTTAGGAAATTCCATAATTCCAGCAGCTATAGTTCATAAGAAAATGATTTTAACTTTAGAATTGGAAGAAGATAGATGCAATCTAGTGTTGATGGATTAACAATGACCCAAACACGCCTTACGCTTCTCCATCACTATGTTTAATTAACTTTATGTTGTCAGTCGTGCTACCAAGGTGCTTCTTATGTTTATCAGTTTTTCTGCTAAAAATATTTGCATTTTCCTCTTAATAAGCACTCAGGGTACTGCTGATGGCCTAAAGAGAGTCAAGTTTCATGGCTTGGTGAGTGGAGCACAGAATGGAGTGCCAAATGTCCCTCTGTTTTCTTAAACTATGAATCATCAGCAGAAGAACTTTGTCAATTTCTATTTTCTACAGTTACAAAGATAATCTGTTTACCCATTTTTCATATGAAACCATAAAAATTTGTGTTTTTTTAACAATGCACTTCTTTCTTTTATCATCTATAAAATTCAGATACATCTAAGTCCCACAACCAGCCCATTAAAAATCACTATTGTAAAAAATGAATTAGGAAAATAATATATAAAGTCCTCTTCTTCTTGGGTTCCACAAGTTTTTATTTTTTGCTTTAAAGTGGTGCTTGCCATCCTTTTATTATATGTCTGGAGAACACCTGACCTTGTTAATCTTTTTTATAGATCCAGAGAGTCTCACAATAACTACTGACTGACTCTATGGAAAGCCTTTCCTTCTTCCATGAGAACCTCATGTGTTACTAAAGCATTTGGCAATGTCCAGTAAGTTTAACAGTTTACAACATGCAGCTGTGTTTTGTTTCTAAATAGAGCTAAAGAAATTGTGAAGGAGTTCAAACTACAAAGAATAATTCTTGCGATTACCAATAAAATGCACCTATTATTCAACAGGGAATAACCCAATTGGGGGGTCTTTTATTCTTTTCATGACTGAGCTCATTTTCTTTTATGGTTTCAAGAAACAAACAGAAACACTCATAGAGCTGCTTTTTTCTCTAGATGTTAGTGATTCTAGATGTTAGCGAGATTCTCATCAAATGCAGTAGGTTGGTGACAGGTACAAGGAAATGGCAGGCATTTAAATGATCCAAATTATAATTGGTAATTAGCTTCCAAATTATTTCTGCCTTTTTCTGTTGGAAGTCATTTTTTCAGTTATGTAATTACCACAAAGTAATATAAATATCCTATTTGAACTTAATATTCATGTGGAATGTAATTTCCAGGAGCTGAAAATATATATTTCCTTCCTTAAAATATTAATATAATGCATTTTAGTGATCTTGAGAGGCAGTCTCCTTTTAAGTCATGTCATTATGAATAAAACCATTTTAAAAATTCTGACAATAAGGCATCATTATAAATTGCATTATTGGTACTATGTAGAACATCCCTATACCAGTAAAGTTTGTTTCTTTCCTTCCTCATGATTTCAAATACTGTACACATTTTTATTTTAGTCACGATGTTCTGTTAATCAAAACTAGCAATGTTATCTAGAGAGATCTTTAAAATTAATTAGGTACATCTTACTTCTCCTCTGCTAATCTTCTATGTGTCTTTAGCTTTGGGAAATGGAGTCCATCACTGACTGCTAAACCAAGGAGATTCTACTTTGCTTATTTATCAGAGGATCTGCTAAGGGGGTAGCTTTGGTTTATGAATTGTTTTGTCCTGTCTGAGAGAGTAGCAGTTGAATGTTGACCTTGAAATGGAAAGTGTGCTTTACATGAAAATCAAGCACACCTGTCTAATTTAACTTTTATTTTGTCTATTTTGATTGGTTGGGGGAGTGACAGAGAGAGAGAGAGAGAGAGAGAGAGAGAGCACAAAAAGGAGAAAGGAGGAAAACAACAAAATAGAAAAGCGAGAAAGAGAAAGAAAGAGAATGAGAACAAGAACGAGGAGAAAGAAAGAGAAACAGAAAGAAAAAAGAAAGAGAAAAAGAGGGTAACAATTAGCTAGGAGCCACACATAAAGGTGACAAAGCTCCAAAGAACTTGGAAAGAGAATTCATGACCATACTATCACATTTAATTGCTAATAATTCCAAGGAAATCTTTCTGGAAAATATATCTGCCTGATAGCTTTATTACCATGGATCAAATCCATAGCAATGTTTCAAAAAAAATCCAAGTTCTTAACTTTTCATTTGCAGGAAATTTGAAGAAAAAAGAACATATATTTCTCTCCTTGCAAGTGATCATAAAGAAAATAACCATTAAGGATATTGCTCTTTCTACATTTGATTAGAGAACTGTGAAGTCCTAAAATAAATCAGAGGACACCCAGGCCATGATGCATTTTTGAGTTAGCAATGGCAGTTGAGTGAGTATAAATACTCTGAAGAAGTGCAGATAAGTTGGGTTAAATTAACTGGAATCTCACTGTACTCCATTGGTTGTTTGCACCCCCCAATAGTCAACTTTTTTCTTGATTATTAAGCCTACTTATTTAACTTAGTCAAATTATTCTTAATTGTTAAATTAACTAATTTTTGATTATTAAATATTGACTGAATAAATGGTGTCTATAGATTGCCTGTATACTCTTTGTTCTTAACCAAACTACATGCTAAATTTTATTTGTCTAGGGAATTCTTCAAGAAACTTTTAAATGAATCAATATGATTTAAATACACTACAATTATAATTAAAATACTTAGTGTATTTTTAAATTCTTATTGGTACATGCTGGAAGTATATAAACTTTGAAAAAATCTATTTCAGTAAATCAGTATATAAGACTTCTGTTTAATAAAAATTAATATCATACTCCAATTAATTATTCTAAAACACAGTTTAGTGCCTTTAAAATAGTTTCTCAAATACTTGCCTTTCAAATAATTTCTAGGGAAACACTAATTTCAAGCACTCTTGAATCCAGTGTGGGACTGACATAACTTATAGCTTACAGTTAAATGACTCATGTTTATGGCCTAAATTTATGCCTAATGATGGGCAAACTGGTAAAATTTCTGCTTATTTTCTTAAAATTTGAGATTGTATTAAACAAAAGAAATGGTCTGCCAAATATTCAACATGAAGTATTAGGTTGAGAAATTATTAGAATCAGTTGTTTGTATTACCTGATTTGGGGGAATTGTCTAAATGCTTATCTTTTTATGTTTGTGAAGATATCTGTAGAATCTCTGCAACTGATTATCGTTCAAAACAGATTTTTTAACTTCACTATCGGTACCCAGTTTTAGAGAACTGTTTGCTCCATCCTTTATATTGTTGTTGGCACTTTCCACTCTGCCAATATCAGTTATATGGTAGTGGTAAATTGAACAGAGAGATATTGGAGCCATGACAAAATCATTTTGTGTTTTTTCTCTATAGTTGTATCTCCTTAAATCAAAATTTTTATGGAACATAATAAAACTGTAAGTCTTTCATCAAGTGAATATGGAAGCAACTTTGTTATTAGCCTTGAGAAATTTGTTCCCATCTGGTAGTGGATCTAGTTCATCACTTGAGTGTGGATGTGAACAATGTCCCACTCTTTGGTCTGATGTTTTTACATTATTTTTCCATTGCCAGGATAGACACAGCCTCAGAGTGGTGAGTCTGTGCCTGCCTAATGAATATGGGTTAGTTTACAATCGCATGCCAAGTACATGTTCATATCATCTTTACGACGAGCAAAACATATCATGGGGCTATAGGCAGAAAGGAAGCTAATTAACCTTTAATGAGATGAGGACACTGTAGGACAGCTGGCACTGTGGAGAGGAGGAAATTCCCAGGGTAAGACGTTTACCTGGCGCCCTGCCACTGTAGATCCACTGCCTATTTGACAATCTCGCTTTTCTACCTCTTCCATGTTTGTACTGAGAAACAAAGCAAAGTAAGTCAGAATTTCACCTGAGAAATGTCTACATAGTTGGATTTTTATAAAGAATATAAGTCTCATGCAACTGATCTCAAATTCTGCTTAAGTTATAGAAAATCATACTTTGAGGGCTACAGCTTAAAGGACTTTAATTTTGAGGGCTATAGCTTAAAGGACTTTAACTTTAACCATGCAAACATGCAATTACAGTAATACTCTCAAACCAAATAGCTACACTACCACGCTCATTCCTATCACAATGGAACAGGACACATTTTTCAATACTGTTTGTGTCTATTAAATTTAAATTGAAGATAAAGGATCAGTGGGTTTATCTTTACCCAGTTTTCAGAATTCACATAATTTCTGAAATTACGGTTGCATGATTGGTTGTCTGATGAATGTGCAAAAGAATAATACTCAGAGTATTCATTAATGTTTTGAAAGTTGGGAGAGAAATCTTTTTTTAATTGCTTTCCCTTCACTGATATATGAGTTGACAGTCTAGAAAAAAATACAGGGCCCATAAAACATCTTTCTCTTTGTATTGATCTTTCCATTGAATCCGGACATTTTTTTCTCGTGGCACATTAATGTGGCAAACACTTAGGTATTTATCTAGGCAGGGGTGATGTCATGCAGTCTTCTCTACAAGCCCCCGTTCAGTTTTCCACACGTGAAAGGGTACAACTCCACTTCCTTCTCTTCATCAAAAGAGGCTAAATTATAGCAAACTTGTTTCCTTTATTATGCTTAAATAAAGCCAGTTGTCTCCTTCTTTGTCAGTGCATGCATGCTACATGATGATATTGAAATAATTAAGATTTTCAGTTGTACAGACCTTTAATCCATAAAATAAAAGCATATCACTATTAGTAAAACAGATTTTTATAGCAGATTTCCCTTTTCTAAAATAAGTTTAGATATCTTCTAAGGTCATTTCTTGAAGACCCTATAACCACTACTTTATTTCTCAGTCTGTTTTACTGACAAGTAGAAATATTGATTGGCTTCTTTGAACTTTTTTAGATGAATGCAAGAACATGACAGGATTTTTGTTCAGTAACAGTGGAAAACTTACAAACTTAAAATGTGTCATCGCATCTTTAGTATCTAGTGAATCATCTATAAGGCGGAATTGTGATTCTAGTGTGAAATAATTTGCAGTTTCAGTGTACAAGTAGAATTCAGGTCAACTCACCATTTCCTGTCATCATTGCGGACACACTGAAAAAAATTGTGTTTCTGTTTAATGAAAATCTTTAATAAAGAGGAAAGGAAACTTATTGACTGTGTATTATACCTATTTCTTAAGACTATGGACTATTAGATATGCCTGGAATGAATTCTGAGGAAGCGAAGCGTCTGACTGAGACCCAGGGCTCTGCTTGATGGCAAGGCTCCCAAGCAGCTAATCTAGAACATGAGTTCTGAACCTTAGAATGAATGTGGCATGAGAAAGTATGTTCTCTTAGTGTTGGTTCTGGGTTGCAACTCAGACCCTTGCAGAGAGCTAATATTCATTTCCTGGGAGGAGCTACGCAATCTATTGAAAACAAATATTCTCAGAGAGAAGGTATGAAATTAAAATTTTAAAAACTTCTTGAATGAGGATCACCTGACTCCTATCAAGGCTCTAGAATAGGAAAGTTCCAAGAGCCTCCTGAATGAAAAAATAAGTGTGCAGAAATGGTTTGCTGAGCATTAATCAATAAATTCAGAATTTGCAGCAAAGAGCAGCTCATGCCAGCTTCCCTTTAGGGCTTACATCAGTAGTGAAATGATTGGCTACTTCCTTTTTCATTTCATGGCATATCTATCCCTTCTCCTCTTTAGGAAGGGAATAGTTCTCACAATTTGTGGACATACTTAGGAGACAGAGAGTCAGAGAGAGAGAGAGAGAGAGAGGGAGAGGGAGAGGGAGAGAGAGAGAGAGAGAGAGAGAGAGAGAGAGATTAATTAGGACTCTTACTCAGATCAATGCTTATTAAGAAAATGAAAGAAAATTTGCCCTTAGTTAACAAACAGGCTAAAGTACAGAAGCTTAAAGGAAGAAAGGATGAGCCTGGAGTTTATTTCACTGTTTGCCTTTACTTGATAATTAGCTAGAAAAAAATAATGGATTTTAATAGTTAGGTCAAGGAGAATATCTGCATGACTTATAGTAATACATTTAGTTTAAATGTTTGATCACTGTGCAGTTGTAAACTATACAAATCTGAGAAAGTCATCTAAAAATGACTTTAGGGTTTTTTCTTCAAATATCTTCCTCTCAAAATATTTTTGCAAATACTGATAAAACTGACCTTAGAGGATCATTTTTATTTTTAATCCAGTAAATCTCAAACATTGTATCTCAAACATTGTATAAAAAAACATTTTTTATAATACCTTTCATTTTAAAACTTAATCTTCACCTGTGTTTTAATTCGCTGATAAATATTTCTATGTTATCATTTATATTCAACAGCAGAAATCTGTCATTTCTCAAAATTTTCCTAAACAATTCTATTATGTGTATATTAAGGTCACCACCCTAATCTTAACGATTGCTGGGTGATGACATTCTTTGTATATTTAATGTCTTAATTATGAAATTTTTAATATTCTTTCTTGTATACTTACCTAATTCTTACATTGAAAAAATAATAGTAATACATGCCCCATTTAAGAAAGAGTATATGAGTATAGTTTATTTACTTACTTCATAGAATATTTATTGCCTAGATACTATGGATCATACATCCCAGTAGTTTGAACACTACCAAACCTATGTTACTATCATCCTAGAACTAGACATCTAAAAGCAAAAATTTCAAATTTTTTATGATTTACAAAAATGGCATCAACAAAAATCCAGCATATCTATATTAAGACAGTGAGTATCAACTCTGGATTTTTTGTGAAATTTGTTTTTGATCACCTACCACTGTTGTTGTAGGTGACCGATATTAAAAGTAGAGAACTAGTCCCTTCAAAAAGTAAAGGAAGAGATTAAAAGAAACAGATAAAACCTCTGCAGTGCCTTTATCATACTCATTTCATCCTCTGAAATGCTTTTGGTGAGAAAAAAATTGTTTCATTGGTAAATAGCTATGAGAAAGAAAAATTATTTGAACAAATGGCTAGAATTACTTCCTTTTGTGATCTCTGATACATTGGAGAGTTGCTTATTATACAGATTTTTTTTTGAAAAAGCAACAGTTTAAAGAATTGTTTTAAATATGTTGAAAATGTACTTTTCACACCTGTCTTACCCTTCTTTATGTCCTCATTATTATACAACACCTGCTCTGTGAAAACATTGGTAATTCTCTTCAAGTCACTCCTGGACCTCAGACAAGATTAAATGGTCTATTTTCTACTACATTTAATTAGTATTATGATCATTATGATTGTTTTCTGTTTTGATTGTGATTACATGAGAAGCCAGTGATTACAAGTTTGGTCATGGTGTGAATAATTGTTAGTGCCTAATAAGAACCCAGTAAATGAATGAAATAAATAGTCTCAGAAATGTAATATATGTATACCTGCATTGAAATATAATATACATGCCATATATAAATTTTAAAAATCTTTTAAAAATAATCACTAATAATGTAATTATGAGATAATCTAAGCATGTTCAGGTGGCACTTTTATAATATAATTAAATATGTAGCATACTTGCTCTTAAAATTTTATCTGTCTTACCAAATTATATATATCCTAGGTTTCTTCTGTTTTGTGCTTCCTTGAATATATATATATATATATATATATATATATATATATTCATCTTTTTAAATCATTTATGATTTGTTTGTGGTGAAAGTGTTGGAAAATATTTTTAGCTTTTTATGAAATACATAGTACTTTATTGTTATCAATAATCACTTTGTGGTGCAATAGAACAGCAGAATTTACTTCTTCTAACTTTAACTTAATATCTGTTAGTCAGAATTTTCCAGCTTGTCTTTCCCTTCTACCACTCCACTCTTTCGTAATCACTGTCTTCCTCTAAGCTCTTATCAGATCAACTTTTTAAAAGTTCGTACATGAATGAAAGCATGCACTACTCACATTCCATGTCTATTTTTTTTTTCACTTAAAATAACATTCTTGAGTTCGATCCATGCTGGTTCAAATTTCAAGAGTTTTTTCACTTCATGCATTATATGTGATGAATTTGCAACTGATCACAGTTTATCATGGTGAACAGTCTATTTCTTGTGCTCTTGATTTCAATTTACTTGTACTTAAAAAAAAAAAACCTTTTACATCCATGTTCTTTAGGGGCATTGACCTGTGCTTTTCTCTTTTTGTCAGTACTTTTTTGCTTCTCATATCAGAATAATGTGTAGAATGAGTTTGAAAAATTTATTCTTTTAAGATTTTTCGAACAATTTGAGAAGAAATTAATAGCATTAATATTTCTCTAAAAGTCGGGAACAATTTACCACTGATTTCATTTTCCCTGTACTTTTAACCTATCGGTAGAATTACATGTAAATTATGTTTCTGGTAAAGTGACCAGAGTTGAGTGTTATGATTCTAGAAATTCAGCCTGAGAAACTTCAGTCTTTTGTTGGAGAGTTCAATCAAGTTATCTTTAATACACTTATTGATATAGTTGTATTTGAGTTTGCTACTTAACATTTGTTTTCCACTTTTTTTTTGTTATCTCCTCACTCCATTGTTAGATAATAACATTCTTATGTATTATTTCAATATGTCTTCAATTAGCTTTTCATTTTGGTATCTTCTTTTAAGCAGTCACCCTAGCAATGTGAATGTGTTTGAAGTATGTGTAGGTTACATAACAATTCATTTCAAATGCAGTGTCTTAAAACAATCAGTGCTACATTGTCTTTCCTGAATGACTGAATTCTGGGTTGAGTTTATATTTTGAAGTCTTAACCCCTAACTAATACCTCAGAATTTGGAAGACATGAATGTAGGGTTTTAAAAGTGCAATTAAGTTCTAATGAGGTCACTGTGGTCGACTCTGATTTAGTATGATTTAGTAACAGAAGAGGGGACTGGGGCGTAGCCACCTTCCCAAGACAAAGACAATATGAAGAAGGAGGATAACCATCCACAAGCCAAAGGGACTGCAGTGCTACCATGTTTTAAAAGTGTGCCCTCTATATTTCATTGATGTCTTTCAAAGGAAATGATTTCTTCAACCTATTACATCTTGCTGGGAACTAAGAATCCCACATTTATTTAGTATATGCTGCAACCCACCTTCTTACCTTTTCTGTTAGTGCTCTCCACATCTCACAGTCATATGTTATGCTAGAGTAAATAGTAGATTAAAAAATTTTAACAGCACATCAGTTTTCATTACCTTTGGGTATCTGCTCGTCCTTTTCTAACCAGTCTGTGACCATTGATACACTCTATGTTCTTAAAGTCTCACTTTATACACTGCCTTTTAATGCAGGGTCTATTGACTCTTCAGCTGGAAATGATCTCTCTCTGCTTTAAAATATCTTCCATATGTGTTTTACCTGTCAGATAATACATAATATTTTTTTCCTATCTTCTCTTTTTCTTTAAAATATCTCATCATTTGATTCTCTCAGACTGATCATTAATGTCTTACAAGGAAGGGGTAGTGAGGATTTAGGAGTAAAGATTATGCTTAACTCACTTTATAGGTTCTTGAGTATTCCGCATATGAAATGTTGAGGTGGAGCAACCTATCACTGGACAAGTCCCCTCTGTGTTATGGCTGCTTCTTCAGCTTTACTGATGTATAACTGATTGACTTAGCATAAACTGCATTTCACCGGTACAGTTTGGCAGGCTCTGACTTAAGTCTCTGCCCAGGAAACCAAAACCACCATCACAATAATGAATATAAATACTCAACACTCCAAAGTTACTACCCTTTGTAGTCTTCTCTGTCTGCCTCTAACTCTCAGAGCCTCACTTATCTAATTTATCTTGCTGTAGATTAAGCTGTGTACTCCTGAATTTTATAAACACACCATCATTCAGTGAGTACTCTTTGTTTGACTTGGCTCACTCAGCATCACTATTTTAAGATTTTTGTACATCTTGCATATTGATAAAGCATTTGGGTTGTTTATAGCATGGCAATTAAAAGTAAAGTTGTTATGAATTTTCATGTGCAAATCTTTATAGGAACATATAGCATCATTTGTCTTAGGAGAATATGAGGAGTAGATCGGTTGGATCATAAGGACTCTGTATGTTTATCTACCAGTACAGAAGCTTTAAAACTGTTTTATGCAGTGTTTTCATGGTTTTAAATTCCCAGTAGTTGTTTATGAGTTCTTGTTTCCCTTTGCTTTGTCACCATTTGGTAGGTTGATCTTGTATTTTTTGTATTTTAACATTGTTTGTAGGCTCTCAGTAATATCTCATTGTACTTTTGTTTCCCTCGTGACAAATGACACTCAACATCTGTGTGAACGTGTGATTATTTGTCAGTTATTCATTTATAACAGATTGTATGCACACACACTGGTGCAGAGAATTGCTCTTGATTAAATCCCAATTAGTTGCCTGAACCAACAGAGGCAAGAATCCCTATTTTAGCGACATGTACTTGGGATTGAGAAAGAGACCTAACCTCTTTGTGGCATTAAATAGGCCAAATGTCATCAAAGACATTTGGGAAACCTCCTTTATTTCTTCATAAACATTTGACACAAAGACAGTTAATTGCAGAGAGAAACTGAGTAGATATGTAGAGAAAAGCAGAGATGGGAGAGGGACACAGAAAACTGGATTCTTTACATCTTTCTAGGTTCTCCTTCCATCACTCCTGTGACCCAAGGGCTTTCTGACCTCCGGTCTCAGAAGAAAAACTTTCTATTGACCTAATGTAGATTTAATCGTCTAGCAAAATTGCAGCCAAACTAATGGGAGCTGCTTATATATTTATTAAAAGATCTCTGCAGTATTTGGTTAGGTTTAAAAGGGTGAATGATTATTTTAGACCAATTCAAATATTTAGTCTTTAGTGTGGTACCATATTTAGCAAATATAATTTTACTGCATGTAAGTAGATCGTACTTCATTGTTTTTATTTCCAGCTTATAATAATAACCTCTGTATATAGCGTTTGCACTGGATTAATGGTTGGTTGGGGTTAATGGCTCTCAGCTATGCCATGGGCCATCAACTCTTCTCAGTTGGTCATTAATCCCCAGGAAATGCCTTGTACTTCAATCATTATGGCTTAATTAGGTCATTAAGAAGCTGCTGGTTAATTGCCACATTATAGGCATCCAGAGATGGCCAGGTGGCTGCACAAACCAGAATCACAATGATTGCAAAACCGAAAAATGTAATTCATACATATACATGGGGGTGAAAGATAATATGTAATTAGGAAATAAGCATGTCTGTGGTTTACCTGTGAATTTATACTTAAGAAAATGCTTATGGTTAGAGAATTTTTCAAAAGAGGTGTAGTAGTAATCCATCAGGAAAAGTATAGCTTTTCATTTTTCAAATGACTGGCTCAGAAATTCCTAAATGTGATGTAATACCAGGGCATGAAACTGAATAGTTTTAAATATACATATTCCATCAGCCAGCTGCCTTTCTCAGCTAAGACTTTTGACTTTTCTTTGTCTTAATCCTCTTACCTGAAAATTGGGACAACCATACTAAAATTTGGCCAGTTTTGAGACTTTGCTAATAGTTTAATAACCAAAATAAATGTCAGCTAAAATATGTTAATTCACAAAAATGTTAATTATATTGTACTTCTATTCAGTTCTCCACACCTTATAATTTTTAATGTAGTACACAAAGTTTTCATGTGTAACTAATAGAAAAACTAAATTTTTCTGCTACAAATTATACAGATAGTAAAATAGAATTTTATGAAGAGCTTTGTTAACAGTATTAACAATTTACATGAAACTTTAAAAATTCTTTGACAGATGAAAGTAGCAAATCTCTCATGAATAATTATATAAACATAAGTCAAATGTTTATTAAAGAAATTGAGTTTATAGTTAAAAAGAATTCTACAGTAAAAATTCCAGAGCTAAATGTTTTAGTAAACATTTCAGAATGAATTTATTCTTATTGTAAGAAAAAATTCCTATAAATATATACCTAGACCTAGGTCTTTCCAATTCCCTCTTATAGAAAAAAACATATAAAATTATCAATTTGAATTTAGTAAGTATGAGAATTCTGTTTTTACCAGAGACTCTGAACTGAGAGGAGAGTAATGCTTAATTTCAGAATAATAGTATAATTAAGGAAAATTCCTAGTATCAATAATAATCAAGAAAAACTACATGAAGTCCAAGATAAAATGACTGATACTATGTAATATACAAAAAGTATGTCATACTTATTTATTACTGAGTTGATATGAAGAATTCACCTTCTCTTTATATGACAATACATAAAATCACACACAGGCTGAAATACATCATAAATTATGAAGATGAAGTGAGTGAACACATTTTTCAGTCTGAAGTTTATTTTTTATTTTATAAATGGTATATTTATAGGGAATTCCATTAAAACATTTATTAAATGCTCACTGTGTGATCCTCAGTGTAAAAAAATATGGAAGAGAATTAAAATAAAATACAATGAACTTATTTACTGTTTCTGTACACGGTTTCTGAATGGCACAGTCTGATTTATTAAACAGCCTGGCATTTTGGTTGTGCATCTTCTGCTTGGAAACACT
Source organism: Dolichotis patagonum (assembly GCA_004027295.1). NCBI lineage: Eukaryota > Metazoa > Chordata > Mammalia > Rodentia > Caviidae > Dolichotis > Dolichotis patagonum. The sequence goes on along the minus strand of PVJX010003452.1, from coordinate 21,432 downwards.
TTGTGCCCATGTGACCGTTATTTTATACACTCGAAACACATCTGAAGTGCAGATAGTAACAACTGACAGTCTCAGGGCCAAATAGAAGGAAAATGTATTGAGAAGTTTCTGTTAATTAGCTAATGTGGTCATTAGGGCAAATGTGTGTCTGAATTATAAGTTGTTTAAAATGCTAGGAAACAAAAGTAATTCTGCATATTTTAACCTGGGGAATGGTTTAGTCTAAAGCACGTATCAGCTTAGTTGGGAATCGCTTCTATGAAAGCAAGAATCTTTCCGCAGTACATTATTTCAAAATTAAGATTTTTGAGGCCAAAAGAAGGCTCATATTGGAGGTTGCAGACTAGAAAAGAAGATGCTGCTTACTATCTTCCAGGGCCTCAGACATACTTGCTTTGGGTTTTTCTCCACTAGGTATTGATTGATTCATTCGGCCAATGTATGAGTATCTGTGATACCACAGCACCTTTCTAAAACCTGGAAACATGGGGGTTAACTCTATGGAGCTTGTTCTAGTAGAGAGAAGAAGATGAAAAAAATTTTTAAGACAAGTGAGTGACATTCTGTGAGGTAGTCTAGAGGAGTTGGATAAGAGATGGGTAGGAAAGGGAAGACCTTTTAGGCATAGAAGACTGAAATATTTGATGTGTAGGAGATGCCAGCTTTCTCCCTGCAGGCCTGGAAGGAGAGTATTTTGGAGGCAGAAACAATGGCTGGGACAAAGCAGTAACTGAGGAATGAAAAACACAAACTGGGTGGATGAAGTGGGTGAGAGAGAAAAGTGAGAGAAGTAAAACGAGATCAGATCACAGGTAGTTTTGTGAGTAGTTGAGAGACTAAATTTTTAATTTCATTTTGTATGCATTTGATAATGTTAAATAGTCAGATATTTGAAAGTAAAATCTTTAGATTCAAAATGTGCAATGCAGAATTAGGAAGTCACTGGTGTACAGACGATGTTTAGAGTCCTGAGACAGAATGAATGTGTGCAGATCAAAACAGAAACAGACGCTCAATAGGGTAAACCAGGCTATCCTGATAGCACAATAACATGCTTTGAAGTTTTCAATCCAGTTTATGGAGTGAAGATCTGAGATAATGACATAGATAAGTGGTTATACAGAGTAAGGGGTCTGCAGATAGGAAAATAATTAGAACAGGGGCCTCATTAGGTGTTCTGGGTAATCTTGGCTTACAGGAATTAAAAACAAACTGTAATAGAAAATTTCGCCTGGGAAGCAAATCAAGGACAGGGGTACAGAGAGAGAAAAAGCACCTAAAAAAGGTACCGATTGACCTGAGATTTGTACCAAGAGGTCAGAGAGAGGAAGCACTGACAGGTGAGACATAAAGAAAGCCAACTGCTCAAAAAAGCTGCCCCCAATTCCAGAAGAATATAAGAGAAGCAAAAGTACTCACACATAAGCACTACTGTGTGTGTGTGCGTGTGTGTGTGTGTGTGTGTGTGTGTGTGTGTGTTCTCTGTAGGGTCAGTACACTATTCCTTCTGGATCTGCTATGTTCATCACATATTTATAGAGTACAGTAAACATCCATGCTTCCCTTTACTAACTATGAATAGGGACGTCATGCCAGCTTGTCATCTACCCCAAAGATAAGGCCTTTCAAAAGTAGGTCAAGGACAAAGAAACAAACAGAAAGAACTTGCACATAGACCACTGGAAGGGATGATGTCAGGTGCAGATGCCCAGAAGCCATCTCCGGATGGGGGAAAAGAACCCTGGACCCCTCTAAAAGCAGCTAGGATCAAAGCCCCATGGACTCTCCGTCTTTCTGAAGTCCTAGGACTCCAGATTCCTTCTTACCAGGTTAGCGATCTTTGCCCCTTCTTTCTTCGCCTCTTTACACATAAAGTGTCATCCTTTAGTTAGATGGCATTGTCCCTTTAATCTTTTATTGGACCCAAGTTTGCCATCCTGGTGCACTGCTCAGCAACAGAGCAGCAGTGCTCAACTGCTGGATGCAACATTTTTGGTTCCCTGATCAGGAACCAGGCAAACATCTTCTAGGGGCGCAGGTAAGGAAGTAGAGTCCAGTGCCAAAAGTCTGAGAATATAGTGACTCTAGAGGAAAAGGGTGATTTGTGTATTTAGGACAGAGATTGTCCTCTGTTCCCTGAAGATCTGCCACCTTTGGAAGCACAACAAATCACCTTTGCTTGGAGCTCACTGAACTCAACAGGCAGAGAACAGCCACATTTTTGCCCAAAACTGGAACCTGGGGGCTTTTCAACCTACAATCTCAGATTGTCTCTTGAATCTCTAGGAGGCCATTGTTCAAGGGAAAATTCTCCGTTATCATCCCCAACACATGCAACATTAAAAGCTTGTAAGTGATTTATATTCAGATAAATCACTGGAGCCTTCATAGACTTCCTTCTTCTTTAATTCCATCTTGTACCACAATTTCATTTACCTTTCTAATGCTTATTTTAATTGTTGTCAGAAATGTTTCCTCTCTGCCAACCATTTTTTTCACATTAAACAAGGAAATGGCATAGTAAAGGAAAACATATCAAAAGCCAGAATATGGGAAGTTTTCACATTCTTGCTTACTATCCCAAAGTTTTGTCTAATCTTGCAATATGTTGTATTCTAATTCCAGAGAGTTATTTTGTCCCATCAGCTAAGGGTGGTGACATGGCTACATTGAGAAATTGCTAGTCTTGCTAAGCCAGAAAAGTAGCAGCATAAAAAAGTTTCTGAAAGTCATGGTGTCTTCTCCCAAAGGAACCAAAAGCAATAAAAACTCACATATCTGTCAGGGTCTACACAAGAAAATAGAAACTGCTATCCAGTTTTAAATGTGATGAAATTTAGTGGAGGGAGTTTGTTATTCATGTGTAGAATGCCTGGGAATCCACATAAGGATTGGTTTGGTAACAGGAGTTCATTAATATTAGAGAACAACAGAGAGGAAGAGAGGAAGAAAGAAGAAGAAGAAGAAGAAGAAGAAGAAGAAGAAGAAGAAGAAGAAGAAGAAGAAGAAGAAGAAGAAGAAGGAGGAGGAGGAGGAGGAGCAGGAGGAGGAGGAAAAGAGAGAGAGACAGAGACAAAGTGACAGAGATAGAGACAGAGAGAGAGAATGAGAGAGACCTAGACTGCTAGAACCCGAAGTGACACAGAAAGGGGGAGGAAGCTAAGGTTTCTTTTTCATCTAAATCTCTCCAATTTTCCTTTGGTGTCTCTCACTGGCCAAACCCAGATAGATGCAGCTGAGAAATGTGAGCTGACAGATCAGCTTCCTACCAGAAGAGGAGCACAGGACAGGAGCCAGCATGTCAGGGCACAGAAGCATTCCAGCTTATATCTCGAGAATGCTGAGTGGACTCTGTCACCATCCTTCATTTCCAGAGTCCATGCATAAGACCGTGTATAAGATTTGAGCGCTGTTGGTTTAACCAGACAGATCCCTTTCTGTCAAATGATAGTATTAGGATAAAGTTGATCAATTTATTCTATTTTAAAATATGTTTATTTTCTAATTTTTGTGGAAAAATTAACTAATAATTTTGTGTGCCCCAAACTACTACACATAAGAAAACTGAGTGCTCATCAGAGAAGGACTAGGAAACAAAAAGCAGATTTGATGCCCACAGTGGCTCCTCGCAAGATTTGTCAAAGATCCTGACTTAAGGGCAGATTTTGTTACACAGTTATATTCTTGGCAAATATCCTGAGGATAGTTTTCTACTAGTAAATCTCTTATTTGCTGTAGTTTTTCTTTGATTCATTAAAAGAGGATGATGTAGATAAACATCTGTGAAAGTCAACTTTCAAGTAATGGTACTTGACTTCTATCAGAAGTGTTCTATTTATTTTTTCACTAAATTTTATTATTTATACCAATTAGCAGGTTTCATTTTGGTAGTTTTGAGCATATCCATAACATACATTGATCATTTTCACACATCCCTGTCCCTGCCCTTACCCTGCCCTTTTCCCTAACTTCATTTCTAGGGGGGTTCCATGTGTATATTTTACTCATATCCATCACCTCCTTTACCCACTCTAAGCCTCTTCCCATACCTTTTATTCCCTTTATTATCAGCACGAGGTATCCAATGGGAGAAATGTAGTTTAATCATGAAGGTTTTCATTTATTAAAGTAGTTTGAATATATTAAAAAGCTCCTATTTGTTTACTTACAAAACACAGTTAAAATAACTTCCTTAGTGAAATGTCAGTTGTACTGTGATGGCAGAAGAGGACTAGACAGTGCTTTGGAAATGTATAATCAAGTAAAACTTTGGGTTGATACTGTTCATGTTAATTTCTCATCAATTTGGAGGTATTTAATACTCAATGTTTTCTCTAGAGAGGTCACTTACAAGAAGTAGGGCTTAATAAATAATGTTGTTGTGTTACCTCACTGTGACCCATGAGACATATGTTAAAAAGAATGACTAACAGAATTTACCAGAAGAAGAAATCGAGGACACAGATGTCCCTAGGTGCACCAGTCATTATGGATAACTGTGTTCTACATGCTAAGTGAACAAATAAATGATACTGTACTCAATTTAAAGTCTATAGCCAAGTAGGAGCTGTAATTTTAAAGAAATACATTCTTAAATTTATTCTGAAAGAAATTTTTAAAGTCAGACAAATCATGCTTTCCCTTAATTTTCTCTTGCTCAGAAGGCAGTTTTACTCTTACATTAAAATGAATGAGAGTATTTCCAGAGCGAGATTGATTCCATCACTAAAATTACAACTCAGGTTTTATAGAAATCTGTCTGTATCCTGCGTCTTTAAACCAAATTCAGTTGGGTTCTTCTTGAAGTACATTTTTCAAGCTCTTCTAATCTTTTGTGTTTCAAGTAGGCAGAGCCAACAAAGATGAAAACTAAAATGAGGAAATTACAATGTGTCTTTACAGGCTAACAAAGTCTCTGTACCTCTCAATACATCGGCAATGGAGGTTGGATGTAGCTAAAAAGATAATAGAATAACAATCTGTGGGTGATATTTCATTTACAGTAGTCTCCCATTTGCTCATTTTTGCTTTCTGTCATGTCATGGTGACCTTAGTCAGAAAGTACGTAAATAAATTTCCAAACATAAAGAACAATTCATGAATTTTAAATTGTGCACCATCACGTTCTGAGCAGAATGTTGAAATTTTGTCCCATCCCATCCAGGACATGGATCACCCTGCACATGTGTACTACTTTCTCTAGTCACTTCCTAGTTGTCTTGGTTTTCAGATTGATTGTTATATGACACAGTGCTTGTATCTGAGGCCCACAACCATCTGATGTTTCTTGTGTTTGTTCACTTGGAATGCATCCCTGTGGATAAGGTGGGGAGAGCAAATACTGTATTTCTCTAGAGAGTTTGTTCTCTTCCTAGGTTTTGCTTAAAGCTGAAGTGATGATAATTTATCAATCACCCTTTATGCAGAAGTTATTAACTGCCCACTATGGGTTAGCCTAGGAACTCTGAACAAAAATGATTTGTATCCCCTCCAAGGGAAATTTGGCAATGTCTAGAGGCATATTTTGTTTGTTTGTTTGTTTCCAAACTCTACTCAAAGCAATCCTAATAGGCACAGGCTAGGGATACAGTAAGAGTACAATGCACAGGACAGTTCTCCATCCTCCCACCACCAACAAAGTATTATTAGGTCTAAAACATCCATTGTGCTGAGGTGCAGATGTTTCCTGCAAGCCATACTGCCAGGCGCTAGGTTACAGCAATTAGTAACAATTAGTAACAATTAGTAACATCAGAAGTGAAACTGTCTTACTTTCTTGATGCTTTCAATTTATTTGGGGGGAAAGTATTATTGAAATTATTTAAATCTTTTACACTATACATTTTGATTACTGTGTCAAAGAGTAGATATAGTACACCATGCACTTTATGAAAGCACAAATAACAGAAGGATTTGACCCATGTAGGAAAAAATTTATAGGCTATTTTAAAGAAATAACTAACAGTAGACAAGTACTATAATTTTTCATCTCTTCTGAATTTATGGACTCACGATTATTATGATAGTTTTATTATTGATCAACTTGCTTTTGAAATCATTGATTGGTTAAGGATAAAATGTGTATGATTAGAAGGTTATCTTATCCTGGTAATGGTCTATAGAACCTTGCTAGGTTTCATATCCAAAATTTAATGTGTAGCAGTGGAGAAGACATTAAAAATATTCTTTTTAAAATATTTTCTGCCACCATTTTTATTGTATTATCTTTTTCTTTTCCAATCGGAGTTTACTGATTAAAAATAGAATCAAGTTATATCACGTACAGTATAAAAATGTTCTTTAGACATAGGTTGCCTGATTTTGTGCTCTACACAGGACTTTGTGCATAATAATAATGAACTATTTTAAAAGACATTTTTCAACATGAATGTATTTTTTTTGTTTTAAAACAGAAAACAGAAAAAAAAGAATAGAAATGATACAAAATTTCAAAAAAAAGTAGGAAATTAATGCTGGTTAATATATTGTATGTTGTTATCTTAGAAATCCAAAATATACAATAGATATTGTAATAATGAAAGGGAAAGAAAGTGCTCAAAAGGAAAGAACAACTAGGATTGGGAAAGGAGAAATGGAAGAAAGGAAAAGATTATATATATGTAGATGTATCTATATATAAAGTATGTATGTATATGTATACAATATAACTGTATTATGAATGTATTATTCTTTTGAATAATTGCTTTACATTTTTTTCATTTCTTTCTTTCTTTTCTTTTTTTTTTTTTTTTTTTTTTTGAGACAGTGTTTCACTGTGTAGCTTAGGCTGGGCTTGGACTCACCTTGTGGTCCAGTCTGGCTTGAAACTCATGACAATCTTCCTGCCTCAGCCTCCTGAGTGCTGAGATTACAGGTGTGTGTCACCATGCCTGCCTTTATCTATTAATTTTTAGAGCTCATACAATCTGTTTCTAAGCATTCTCATATTTACTGCAACTATTTTATGCAAAGCACACATCAATTTAGCTGTCGTCCTGAACTAGAGAACAAAACAAAAAACAGAAACAATTCCTTGCTGAAATTCCCTTAGCTTAGCTTTTATAGATCCATAGCTTCCTCTCTCTTCTGCTTTTTGCCATTCCTTCTTTGTCTCCTGTCCTGGGTGATTTCTTCTTCCTGCCTTGATGCATCCTTAACCTACATGCAAAGCCCAGCTGTCAACAGGTTTACTCTCTGCACATCCGTGTCGAGAGCTCGCCCGGCTCCATAGCTCACGAAACCTCTTCCTTGGGACTGAGCACAGAGGAAGTGGCAGGATCTGTTCGAATATCTGAACCTCTGTACATTTTAAACAGCTAAAGATTAAATATTCAAATCTGTTTTTATTGAATACTGAAGCAATGCAGTCTCAATCCATTCACAAAGTTTTAGAGGATCAGAATCAAAATCTACATCTCTGACAGATAAGACTTTCGCCATTAGGACCTCCTGAGTTTCTCAGATCCATTTCTATTAAAGTCTTAAAACCAACATAAACAAAAAGGTGTCCCTTTGCTCGTCAGATAGATTCACTCCCATGCGTTAAACTCACATTTTGCCCTTCACCAAAGTCCCACACCTAACCTGTCATCCCTGTTCATTCCCTATATCCACGTCTAAGAGATGGTGTCATGTTTTCACCTCTTTCCAACCTCACCATTCTCCTATCTGGAGATCTGTGTCCATATACAACACAGCACTCTCCTCTCCACAATCTATTTTCCATGCTGTTGACAAATCAAACTGACATTTCTCAAACATTGTACTCAGTGTAATTATGTGTTCCCCAGTATTTATTTCATGAAATCTTTTTGCTATCATAAGGCTTTAGTTTTTAAATTAGTCTTTCAGCTTATGCCTTGATTCAAATATTTCCCTTGCAATTTTTAGGTCATTCTTTTTTGACTCATCATGTAACATTCCTTCTGGAAACACCTAAAAGCCTTTGGTGAATACTGCAGTTCCTTCAACCTCACTCCTTCCTCAGTATTTATAACATGCATCACTTACAGTACTGAGGACTTCATTAAATGACCTTAGCATCTTTTGTGTTCAATTCATGTCTCTGAAATTAGGTTGAAGATCATATGATGGGATCCAGGCCTTATACTGTTTTAAACTGCTTAAAAAGCAAAGCAAAGCAAAGCAAAGCAAAGCAAAGCAAAGCAAAGCAAAGCAAAGCAAAGCAAAGCAAAGCAAAACATTTTCTCTTCAGTATCTAACCAGTGCTCCAAGACCACTGAGCACTAGTCTTTATATTTGGTGATGATTTTAATGACACTTGTAATTTGTTACAGGGAAAAAATAGTATTGCTCACTTTTATAAACGGGAGTCACAAAATTTTTAATAACATAGGGTATTACTTATTCTAGATCAATTTAATGAATATTTTAACATATCCACAGTAGGTAATCTTCCTTAGTGGTTTCTAAGATAATCTCAGTTTGACATATCTCCTAGGTTTTCTTCTATTTTAGGGAAACTGGCTTCTGGATGGCCTAGTTTTGAATATAAGCATGAATTTAGTCTCTTCATGGGTAAAGACAAACTTATACTTTCAAAAAGAAGAACGTATCACTTTCAGAAGGTAATTGTGTTTATTATCATTTGAGGTTTCCCCCTACATTTTTCTCAAATTCCACAACACTGTAAATTGAGAAAAAAATGGTTTAGTCCCCCACAGTATTATTCTGCCAATGGAAATTCCATCTGTTCTTTGCACAACTGCCAACCATCCCAAATTATTGATACAAACCCAGGGATACAAACTTGCTCTGAGAAATGCTAATGCATATATTCTGGGACTAATAATTTCTTTTCCTGTGCTAAAGAATTTTATGAAATTACAAACACATGAATAACAAAAGTCTATGTGTCATTAAGCATTATTATCTTAAATATAAAGTACAAACTGTGACAAAGAAAAAATAAGCATGATAAAAAATGTGACACTTACATTTCTGTCATCTTCATGAATGCATCATTTTGATCTTTTGCATATATAAAATAATAAAATATAGAAGAAAATTCATGATCAAACATCCAAATCTTAAAAGTTATGGGTAATACTTTAGAGATTTAGCAATGACTATCTGATAGCTTAATAAAGTATGTAGAGGTATATGTCACGAAGGTAAAAGACCAATTAGATTTACATGGCATAGACACAGCAGTACCAGTGGACAATAGAACAGGATTCAAAGCCAGTTGAACTGGTTGATTTAGTGTGGTGTAGACTACAGAGCTGATGACTGGCTCTCTCTTTCTCTCTAACTCTTCTCTTTGACAGCCAAAAGCACATGCAGGTTATTTGTTGGACTTTCTGCCCCTTCAATTTTTCACTTTAGTTCAACGAAATGAAAACTGACATTTCTCTCCCCCACACTGATTGGAACAAATAAATAAAATAGCTAAAATATTGCTGACTATAGGGATCTAGAGCATCAAAATGTTTCTAAACTTCAGTGAGGACTGAACTTGAAGTATTCTCTAAAAACTAAACTATTGAGAGTTTGGGGAGATATTTTAAAATATCTGGTGCTAAAGCATTTTCTGAAATTACAAACACATCAATAACAAATGTCTATGTGTCATTAAGCATTATTATATTAAATATGAAGTACAAACTGTGACAAAGAAAAAAATAAGCATGATCCAAAATGTGACACATTTCTGTCATCTTCATGAATGTGTTTTGATCTTTTGAATATATCAAAAATAATACATAGAAGAAAATTTATAATCAAACATCCAAATCTTAAAAGATATGAGTAATATTTTAGAGATGTAGCAATGACTATTTGATAGCTTAATTATAGTATATTGTTTATTTCATTGCATAGTTTTTAATTCATCAAATCTTCATTTATAATCATTGAATTGCATTTTTATAGAGATTTCACTATTTGTTACTATATACTTATGAATATTAAGTGAGGATACTAAATAGTATGCATTATGAATATGTCAGTGCCTAGCAATAGTGATAAATAAAATTAATATTGATATTATTTAATTAAGTTTTATCACATATATTGATCCATTACATTGTTTGATTTTTATTCATTTGTTTATATCTCCAAGGTAAATTCATTTTGATATGTACTTATTGCAATGGCCACAAGTTTAAGCTTTATCTTTGCTGTCTTCTGAAAGTTTACTTTATTTCTACACAAACCTATTTTATGAACAGTGTAACATAGAAACTTTATGAGTTTCATTCACTTAATTCTAGAGCAGTGTCTGTGACTTGGCAGGCAATGGTTAATGTTTGTTCAGTGATCAAATGCATGTGTTAGTAATGTCAAGCAGAAGTTGGCAATTGACATGTGGATGGTGGAGAAATTAATTTACAAAATTACACGTTTGTCATTCCAGTGTGGTTTTTTTTTAAGCAAACACTTTTTCTGATTTATAAGTAATAGATGCTGTTCCAAAAATAAGATAGTAATTATCCTGGATTTGTATTTTAATGATTATACGACTCATTAGTGACAGTGAAAAACATACATATTTGGGTATACTTATTAAAAATGTTTTACTAGTTAAAGATTTACAAGAAGATCTAATTACAAAAAGATCTATCACTAAATTACTTATTTTAAAGGATAATTCTAAAAATAAAATTGTCAAATCATAAAAAATGGCTTTGGTAAAGTCCTGCTTAAATAGGAAGTTGTAAAACTATTGTGATAAAGAATACTTAGTAGCATGGAAAAAGTACTTTACAGTAGGCAAGAAAGCTATAACAATGTTATACACATAGTATGACTTTATTGATAAAATTAAATATATTCATATGTCAAAAGAAATAAAGTATACAAACTCAGTAGAAAATGAGTATTTTTTCTGGATAAAAAATTGTATGCCACTTTTAACACTTTTTTACCTTTGGCTCTTTACTGTTTTGTGCAGTAATTCCAAAATTAACATGTACATTATAAGTGTTATTTTTTAAATGAGAAAAGTGGTCACATACTGTAATGAAATGCAATGAAACATGAAAAAATTTTCACTGAAAATGAAATTAAATGGGTAATGAAAAAGTTTTATTCTGTATGAGCACATACTTTAACAGAATTTTATACAGAATTTTCATATGTTATACAAAGTTTAATTGTCTCTTATTTTACCCTTTGTCAACTCTAAACCAAACAAAATAGGAAGCTTGATATTAAATTTTCTAAAGAAAAGTTCTACCTCAAGTCAGTGTAAAATTCCATGTGAAAGTCTAATAAATTCAATAAAATCTTTTACTTTCTACAAATTATGCCCCACAAAATACCCAGATCACTAAGGTGCACATTTTTTTTTCCTTAAAGACTTACATTACATTAAAAAGAAAACTACGAGGGCCTTAAAAAGATATTGGAGAAACAAGGAAAGTGTCATTGGATTTAGGCTTGGTTGCATCAGCTTGAGCAATTTTTCTTTCGTTTTCTTTTCTTTTATTTATTTAGTTTTGTCTTTTTGAGATTCTCACTATGAAGTCTTGCTATGAAGTCCAGACTGGTCTTGAACTCATTTTGTAGCCCAGACTGGTCTAAAACTCGCAACAATCCTCCTGCCTCAGCCTCCCTAGTGCTGAGATTACAGGCATGCAACACCATGCCGTTACCTTGAGGAATTTCTAAGTGTGCATCAAAACTATCTTAAAGCATACGTTATATCAAGGAAACACACAAAGCATCAAAAGCCCAATATTATAAAACAACACTGTACTGACACCTCCAACATAGTTTTTCAGGATAAATATAAGTAAATAAAAGAATCCATTTTGTTTGTTGGTTTAATGCTTTCCACAGCTCCACATCCCTTGAAACCACACTCATAACTATTAATGGATTACTCTCATCCATGGGTGTATCAATTAGGGGAGCAAACTGGAAAAAGGCAGGATGTAAATCAATCCTTTTACAAAGATAGAGGGCAAGTAGATGGACCCTCAACATCCCCCGAAGACTTGGCTGCCAAATCATTTTTGCCTCTTAGAAGAATATCTGGAAAAAATTAAACAATATAACATCATTTGAATATTGACTTCTATTTAGTCTAGTTTTTGTTTGCTTTTAATAAGATAGTGTGGTGACGCTAATTACCACAATATTAATAGTACAATTTTGAGAATATAAGGGACATTTTCAGTGAGACTAGTAATTCACATACATTAAACTTAGATAATGCATCAAACCTACAATAGCAACAAACAATAAATAAATTTAACAATTAAAAAAACCTACTTTTTAGCTTTGCTTTATCACCGTCAGCAATATTCTCAGTAACTCTAAAATAAATGTTTAAAAGTAAAGAGCTAATAATACATACCAAAATTGGAAATTATTTAATCTCCCCTTAGAGTTAATCAGTTTGTTTTAAATATACAAGGAAAATTTATTTGGAAGATATCAGAAGTGAATGATCCATAACAATGACTTGCTTTGCCCCCACAGTGTCCAATTTATCCCTTTATATAAAGCAGTTCTATTTCCTAGTTGTATAATTGGAAATTATCCAGTTGGACAAAGACCAGAACTAACTTAATGTTGTATTCATCACCTAGAGCACTGTTGGCCTTCGGTCAATGTTAAATATTAATAACAATAAAAGCTTCCGTAAGCGAAGCCAGACAAAGTACAAGGGGATGTAAGCAATCACTCATTCCAACACCAACAACTGCACCCTGATCAGTAAAGATCATCCACTGAGACGCCTTCATCCTGTTTGGACCTGTTCCCTCTGGAGTTTGCTAGACTGCATTAGGACAGTTTTGTGGGGAAGCAAAAATAAGACCTAAAAACCTCCAGGAAATGAATTCAGTCTCTTTGACTTTAGACTTCTCAAAACTTTGTATTTTATTTTATTTATTTTATTGCATTTTACTTTGGTACTGGGGATCAAACTTATGACCTTGAGCTTGCCAGGCAGGCCCTTGTGCCTCTGAGATATATTCCCTGACTCAAAATTCTGTATTTTAATGATTTTTGTTTGTTGGCTTTTAGAAACAAAGGTGAATTCTGTGCTTGGTTATGTGGATTAGGCTTTTTAGGTTTTGTACCATTTTGTCCAACATGTACCAGTAAACAGGATTAACGGTGATTACATGAAAACCAAAAACCAAAACCAAACTAAACCAAACGAAGCAAAACACAAACCACAACGCCAACCCTGTCAAAAAAGGAAAAAAAGTAGTTCCATTTCCAGCCTAGCTTTTATATTCTGTGTTCTAGGGTTGCCTTCTAGCAGCATACGAGAAAAACATTGAGTGCTCCCAAATCCCCTCGGCAAAACTGTGTGTGTCAGACATCTAGCAAAATACCAAAGGTTTCATTTGGCAACCATTAATAAATACCCAGCTTTTGGTAGGACTGAAATTCTTTCTTTAAAATAATAAATAATAATAATATGGCAAAATGTCCAATAGTTTCTTTTTACAAGTATCCATTCACTTAAAAGAATGAAGCATTTTTGTAGTAAGAGTTATAATTTTTAAAATTTGTTTTGCTCAATGCTGTGCATGTTGTTCTCTATCCCTGTCTTTCAAAATGACAATCACAAAACAGGTCTTGCGGTAAATACTGTGCTATCCTTGTCATTCATTACTGCTAATTCAATACATCAATATCTTGCTTCTTAAAGGCTGAATTCATTCCACTCTTAGCTTCCTAATTTGTTACAGTTCCTATGGAACAGTAGAGTAACAAAACAAACAAGTAAACAAAAAACAAAATGAAGAAATCCGTTAGCTCTTTAGCATATTAATTGCAAAATGCTACAGGGAGGTAAAGACTGTTATAATTGACCCATAGATTGAGTTTTGGCAAACAGACATCAAGCAGTTGAAATGCACTAAAAACACATTCTGTGTTTGCAAGATGTCTAGCACAAATGAACCAAATGTGAGAAATATTAGAAAAAAAAGTCTCACCTAGCAATTGGATAGTATTCACAATAGGTAAGGTTGATTTTTTTCCTGCACACTGGATGTTTATATACCGTGAGAATTCTTACACTTGGACTACCTCACACGCCGAGCAGGAAGTTGTATCAGGTTTATGAAAATGAGCACATTCAGGTAGTGGTCCCTGGAGCAGGGCACACTGGCACTGCTGCCTAGGTCCCATCCTTTGTGCAGCCCCACACGCTGTTACGGGCTGTGGGCAGCTGCTGTGCAGAGACCAAACAGGCAGCGTGGAGAGAAAGGTGGTCTCTTCACCATCTGCTGATCAAAGACCTGTGGGGGGCTCATATTAGGTCACAAGCTTCTGTGCTACCATATGACAGGAACTTGGCCAAATGTTCTTTTTCCTTTCCTCACGGCGCTGCTGAAGCAGCATGTGGGGTGTGTGGTTGTGTCCCTCGGTGTGCATATTTGGCCTTTTCCAATCCATTCTCCACAGAACAGCCAGAATCATCTTTATAAAACATAAATCAGATCAAGTCACGCCCCTGTTCTCCCTTGCACTTAGGACAAAATCCAAACTCTTTTGGTGACTAGATTCTACCTAATCAGGCGCCTGGCCAATTTCAATATTTTCAAACCACTCACCAAGTCGTTAGATGTGCTCTGAGGCCTCTGACCTCCTTCCTGCTCCTTGAAGAAGCCAGGATTTGCATTTTTGAGACTTGGCAGTCCTTTTCCTTGCATGTAGAATTTGCTATTTTGGAGTTCCATGTTATTCATACTTCCCATATTCAGGTTTTGACCTCCTCATAGGCGTTCTGTGACCACACTCTGTGAACAGTCCTCCTGCTGTTATTTTTTTTGTTCTGCTTACTTTCTCATGTGGGAATATTCTATACTTATTTTAGCTTGCTTCCTTCCTTCCTTTCTTTCTTTTTTTAATAGTGGAGGGTTCAGGCGATCTCTGTTATTTTCTGGATATTCCCATTGGAGTAAATCTTCTCAAGGACAACAACTTTCCTCTGATCTCTACTGTGATCGCCTCATTGAAGACAGTGAGTGTGTCACCTCAGAATACATATGCCTGCATCCTGGATATGAACATGACATTGTTAGTTAGGAGGAGGAACTTTTCCAGAAGTAACCTGTTATGTGGATAGAGCCCTGAAGAGGTGCATTTGTGGCCTTATTGCAAGGACCCTCAGAGGCTTCTCACTCTGCCACAAGGAGACACTACAATGAGATGAGCTGTCGAAGAACCACGAAGTGGGGACTCCTCCTAGTCTTCTGGAGAGTTAATCTTGGGCTTTGCAGCCTCCAGATGTGAGATGGGTGCTCCATGTTTATACTACAGAGTCTATGATATTTTTGTGATAACAGTTTAAGAAAGCTAAAGAGCCTCACTTCCTAACACCTAGCACAGTCTCAATCAATATTCATGCTGTTGAATACTTGAAGAAATAATTGACTGACTGATACATTTAATGGAAATTGGGGACATATTGTCTTTGGATAAAATTAATTCCAATTATTTTTAATATGAATTATTTCAAATCCCACTTTCGACCAAACCTTGACCTATTAAATGAGGTCAGTTTTTCCCTTTATATTTACCTGTCCTATGCCTCATCTAGTTAAGGAATGAAATGCTTATGTTAGTTACTTATATATTTGTCATCATTTGTACGTACCATATAATCATTACAATTTATATGTAAGGAGTCAGTTTAAAGATCGAGACACAAAATTTTAAAAGTATTACAAATCTTTGTGCTTCTATCAATCTATCTACTACTAATTTATCTCTATGAAGCACAGTTTCAAACAGAAGGCTATATAATTCCTTATCTTAATTGTAATTACCTTAATTTTTTTAGTTGCCAAAGATAAATAAAATCAGGCAAAAACCACATAGGAATGTAAATCCACTTAAAATATCTTACTATACAGTAAGATATTTTAAAATATATTACTATAAAGTAATAGCATACCAGATCACCAATATTTCTAATCAAGTAAACAGTGAAAAATAAAAATACAAGATGTGCAGTAGTATTTTCTACTTGCTTTTTAATTTTTCATTTAGCTTGTTAGATCACATAAAGAAATAAAACTGAAAATAAGTGTTCTAGAAATATCGAGTATGTAAACTTACTAAATTATACATGAATGATCACAAAAGATGCATTTAAAGCTAAGGGAATATATCATAGAATGTTTTATTTATTGAAACTACCTATTCAATTATAAAATTTATATTGTTTCTTAGCTTTATTGATCATAATAATGAACAGTAACATTTGTCTGAAATTTAATGTATTATGTTATTATAAGTGAAAATGAGAAAATTTCCCTGGAGGGAGGTGATGGCTAGAGTTTTCTATCAGGAAATATTTGTTTTACTATGTTATGAGACCTTAAGTTTTCTAATAAGCTTAAGGTGATGTTTCTTAATAAATCACTGTTAGATATAAGTTAAAATAGAAAGCAATATTGCAATAAAATTTGACTTCGTAGTTATATATTTAAAAACTTTGGTCACAGCAAGTGCAAAAAATACCTACAGCAGTTTCTCATACAATTTAAAAAATCCAGAGCAAGATTAAAGTGAAAGCCTTCCTTTTTAAAAAGATGGAAAGGTAATTCTCCGTTTCCTGTAAGTAGTGATCATCAGGAACAAAGTACTTCTGGACAGAGGGCTTTCAGAAATCTCCTCATTGTTAAAAGCAATAAGGTCCAAATCAACTTTTTCAGTTTGGAAAGTTAAGCAGAAACGTGGAATGACCTAACAAGCATTTATTCAGGGGAAATATTGTCTGGGCAGGTAGGAACAACAGCTCAGGGGCTTTTATACTACTTACATCATCATTGCTGAGTCTTTCTAGATTTGAAATCTTACATCTTTGCAACCAAGATACTTCTGTAAAATAACATCCCAGTAGCCACTGGAGGAACTGGAATAGCATTGAAATATTTCAAAATAGCCTCATTTTGAAATGATTCTGTGTCTTGATACTTTGGCCTGTCTAGAAGCTACATTGGAAATCCTCCTCATGGTCCTTTTGTCTGTACCTGACCTACCTGCAGGAAAAGCTCCATCAATAGGGCATCACTGGAATACTGTCAAAAGTAGTTGATAAATAACTCTTTGAGACTGTGATGCCAATTTGGGCAAATGAGGCTGCCCGAAATGCAAAAAAAGATGAATCTGAAATCTGATAATATCTGGTAGGGATTTTGAAGATCTCCATTTTCTTATGACTAGAAAGGTTACATACAGCAGAGTGTAGCTGAGGAACCACCTGCTAAAGCCCTAACCTCACACCTCTGAATGACCTACCTCTCTTTAAACAGAAAAGTCTAAGGCCGCATTGTAAACTACTAGAACACAGATACTGTAATTTAGCCTGTCTACTTAGAGCTCCTCTGAAAACGTCAGAAGACCTACTGGTTTAAGGACATAAATGAATTCATGTGTAGTTAACTGATCAGGTACTGGTGGCCACATATGAATACAGACTTCACAAAAATGAAGATATTACAAAGATGCTTAGTAAAAAGTCTCAAAAGAAACAGTAGCAGGAGTAGCAAGAGGCCCTGGGTGGAGGGATGAGGATAATTGTTAAAGATTGCTGAAAATATCCAGTTCTTAACCAAAAAAATATAAGAAAAAGAAAGAAGAACCTACGGACAATATACAGAAAAGACTCAAAAGTCAAGGGGATCTGTCTCAAGGAAGTTCGCTTACTGATTTTTATAGATTAAGACTTTAAACATGATGTTATAGATGCTCTAAAAAATTAAAGGAAACATAGGTAAATAAAGAATAACATTTAACTAAATGGAGTACATTAAAGAGTTATAAATTATTTTTAGAAGTTAAAAATCTGGAATTGAAAAGTGCAATAAAAACTGAAAATTCCACAGATAGGCTCAACAAAATTCTTCAACAGCAAAAAAAATCAATAAATTCTAAGAGAGGTCAAGGAAAATTGTCTAATAAGGATAGAAAGAAAAAAATGAAGAAAAATGAAAACATCCTCAGTGCCTTGGATGCCATTAGAACATGGCAATGCGTACATAATAGCAATTTCAGAAGGAGAGGAGAAAAGGATCTTTGAAGTAGTAGTAGGATAAAAACTTCCCAAGTTGAATGAAAAGCAATACACATTTAGGAAAGTCATCTAACTTAAGCAGGATAAACTCATGAAGATCCACATTTAGCTACATCAAATCGAGATATTGGAAGTAAACACAGAATCCTGAAAGCAAGAAAAAATATCTTTATCACAAGCAGTGAATCACCAGTAAGATTACAATAAGATTTCTCATCAGAAACAAAGGAGAATAAAAAAGGTACATGGTCAGTGTACTGAAAGAAATCAAGAATTCCATGACCAGGAAGCTGCTTATAGAGTAAAGGAAAGTATAAGCCTTTATGGGTCTGAAAATTTTTAAAAATGAAAGAATTATCACTAATAGGTCTGCTGAAGAGAAATCTTCCTGAAGAAATGAATGAATACTAGACAACTGCCTGAATCGTTACTAAGAAATATGAGAAAGCTATTTGGGTGAGTAAACATAAAGCATAGTATTTTTTACCTTTTCCTATATCTGATCTAAAAGATAGCATATGAATAGCAATAAAGTTATGTTGATTAACTCATAAATTTGTAATTTTTATAATAAATAGTATAAAAGAACTAAAGCAATTTTAGGTAAAGCCTTTGTATAATATAAAAATTTAGTTGTGCATCAACCTCAATAGAATATTTGAAGATAAATATTACCTTTCATTGTTATAGCAAACACTAAAAAGTAAATGACTTTCACAGCATAATTAACAAAGTAATTAAAACATTAATGCAAAGTATATTTATTTAACATAAATGTGGCAATATGGAGAAACAGGAAGAGAAAAAAGACATAACATTTGGAAAACAAATACGAGTAGGTATAAATTCTACCTTATCAGTAATGGCTCTGAACACAATGGATTACACACCCATATGAAAAAGCAGAGTGTAAAAACATGTAACAGTGGAAATGCGATAAAGGTATGTGCTTTTTAAACAGATATATTTTAGACTAAAGACAAATATATTAAAAACAAAAGAATGGGGAAAATACAGTGTACAAACAAAAACAAAAGTGGAATTGAGTGTTTGAACAAATGCTAGAAAAAACTGAGTTTAAAACTAACATTACTTTTGGAGACAAATTAGACTAAAACAGCCAATCCATTGGAAATATTGCCACTTATATGATTACATACACCTAGCAATATGGACCCTAAATTTGGCAGAATCAAAGGAAGAAATAAAAATTCAACTTGAATAGAAGTTCAGTTTGAGTGGTTCAATACCTTTGCCACAAAAAATTAATAGAACTACTAGATAGGAGATCCATGAAGGACAAGGAGACTTGAAAACTAATATGAATTAATTAGACCTAAATGACAACTGTAGAACATTCCACCTGGCAAAGGCAGAATGCATATTCTCTTCAAATGCACATGGATTTTGCTTCAGTAAAGACCGTATGTTACGCCATAAAACAGGCCATGATAAATCAAAAGTCATTTCAGTCACTCAGTGTGTGTTTTCCAGAAGCAGTGTAATGAACTTAGAAACCAGTACCAGAAGGCACTTTGGAAAATTCAATATGAAAACACTTGTCTAAATAGCAAGTGTGAAAAAGAACAATATCATAAGTTACAAAATACTTGTGTTGAAAAAAATGAAAAAAAAAAAAACGTACTAAAATCCTAAGACACAAAAACAATTTGTAGAGGGAAACATATAGTTATACATACCTGTATTAAAAAAGAAGAAAACTTAAATTTAAACTTAATCTTGCTTTGAGAATCTTCCTTCTTTTCCAAATGAAGCTGCAAGTTCGAGGCCAGCATGGGCTACAAAGTGAGCTCAAGGACAGTCTGAACTGCTTCGTGAGATCCTGTCTCAAACACACACACACACACACACACACACACACGCATGCACGCATGCACGCACATGCACACACACACACACGCACACACACACACGTGCACACACACACAAAAGAAATAGAAGGAAATTATAAAGATTAGTCCAGAAATGAAGAAAATACTAATAGAGAAAATAACACAAAAGGTCAGTCTTTAGATAACCAAGGCTATTAAGTATTTTACTAGACTAAGAAAAGAGGAGAATCAAATTGCTGACATCAGGAATAATGTGAAAATACCATCAATTTTACCAAAATAAACATGACAATATTTTTAAAAATTGCATGCCAAAATTAGTTATTCTAGTAAATATCGATCTTTTAAAACAATCTTCTTATGCTAGCTCAGAAAATGAGATCTGAATAAACAGATGTATAAGTGGAAAGGGATTAAATTAATAATCAAAACAAAACAAACTCTCAGAAAAATATCTCAAGCCCAAATTGACTTCATTACTGAATTCTAAAGACGAAGTAATTAATAATTGTGTTTCAAGAAAAAATCACATAATACAGAAAAAAAATCTTTTCAACATTTTACTTCACAAACTAGACCATGTATTACAAGGACATGTCAGAAAAACTGCCCTTATGAAAGCATATGGAAAAGTCCTGTAGTAAAAGTTAGCAGACAATTCAACAAAACCTAAAAATATGATAATAAACTATGATTAATTAGTATTTATCTCCTGATTGAAAATATAGGGTGAGGAGTCTATAGACAATGAAAACAAAAATAGAAAAGGGGTTTCATTAGGTCTTCTAGGTACTTCAAACTGGAAGGAGATAAAAACAAATTTTAGTAGAAAAACTCCCCTGGAAATCAGATCAAGGATGAGGGTAGAGAAAGAGAAAAACCACATAAGAAAGGTACTAAGGACCTTGGAACTTGCAACAAGAGACCAGAAAAAGAGATGACACGCAGAACACAGAAAAAGCCAGGCACACAAATGATAAGCCATTCCTACTTCCAGTAAAAAATGGGGAAGTTAAGAGGGGGTGCTGACTAACTTTGAGGCAGTGTATGTATATGTACTCACTCTTATGCATTCACATACGTATATATGTATGTATATGTGTATACGTAGATGTAGATGTATATTGTATGTGTATATTTTCTCTAGAGTCACTGTATTCACTCCAGGGTTGTCATAGACTATAATAAATATCCACACAATCCCTGACTAACCCTCAGCTAACCAATATAAGGCACCCCTTTGCCAGTCCATTACCCACCCCAAAGATAAGGCCTTAAAAAAAAAGTAGGTCAAGAACAAGTAAAAAATAAATAGCAGTAATGAGGCAGAGAAGATTGGCTATAATCTCTAGTATAGAGGGCCTTGAAATACTAACAGAGAGAAACACAGGCAGAGTAGATCAGGAGATAGGGTCCATTGAGCTGCTCTATATAGGGAGGCAGTGGGACCCAAAACAAGCAGTGCACCCCATGGGAGTGAAAGGGGAGGAATTGTCTATAAAAGGGAGGCAGAGGATACTGTTAATGGGGTAACAAGATTTAGAATTTACATTATTCTCACCA